>CAXKVX010001151.1:0-126487 GCA_964058865.1 Eleocharis quinqueflora
AGCAGTCAGCAGCACAGACTCCCGAGTCCCGCCGTCAGCCCGCCGCACAGCGCCCCTGCCCGCCCAGCCGCCCTCGTCTGAGTCGTCTCTGTACCGCATCCCCGCCGTCAGCCCGCCGCACAGCAGCACGCCAGCACAGACGCCTGGTGGCTGGTTCTCAGTTCTCACCCTGTTCGCGCCCAGCACAGCAGCACGCCAGCAACCCAGCACAGACGCACAGCAGTCAGCAGCACCGCCAGGGCGCCAGCACAGACGCACAACATAGCAACACCGCCAGCACAGACGCACAGCCCCGCTGTCGTCTCTGTTCGCGCACAGCACAGTCTGAAATCACATTTGTATTCTCGTAGAAAATGTAGTTGAAGCACAATTTGTGTTTGTTTTATGATTGATTTTATATTTTTGTTTACTTTTAGATTGGGTCATGGCAGAATTGGGCAATGCATCTAATCGAGGATCAAGTAAATTCAATCGAATTGATTTCGATGCGTTTAACCCTCCATCAGATCCAGGGACTCGACCTCAAATTTGCAACTATCACCCAAATGATCGAGAAGGTGTGAGAAGAAGTTATTTAGCCAAAGGACCGTGTCAGCCCAAACAACATGACTTTGAAGGAAGAGATATTGGGTCTAGATTTCGAGGCTTCAATGTAAAATGGTATGATGATTTTGGATCTTGGCTAGAATATAGCATGGAGAAAGAAGCCGTGTATTGTTTCTTTTGCTTTTTGTTCAAGCCGGAAGTGGGAGGACGCCAAGGAGGTGGTGACACTTTTGTCGTGACTGGTTGGAAGGCATGGAACAAAGGCAAGGATGGTTTGTTGTCGCACATTGGTAAAGGTAATAGCATTCATATGCAAAATGAGTTGAAGGCACGCACTTTGTTGAACCAAAGACAGTCGATTAGCTCTTTTTTTGGAAGACAAAATGACAAATCGAGAAAGGACTATCGTGTGAGAATGAATGCATCACTTGATTGTATACGGTACCTTTTATGCCAGGGGATAGCTTTTCGTGCACATGATGAATCTACAGATTCAAGAAATAAGGGAAATTTTCTTGAACTTGTGAAGTTTCTTGCTGATCACAATACATAGGTAAAAAATGTGGCACTTGAGAATGCACCAAAAAACCTACAACTGACAAGTCCCGATTTTCAAAAGGAGATGGTTCATGCTTGTGCACATGAGACAACAAATGCCATTATTCGTGAGCTTGGTGATGAGTTGTTTGCTATATTAGTTGATGAATCGCGTGATGTGTCTTGCAAAGAGCAAATGGCCTTGGTAATACGCTTTGTTAGAAAAGATGGAAATACAGTAGAGAGATTTTTAGGCATTGTTCATGTGCTTAATACGGCGGCTGCCTCGCTCAAAGCGGCCGTGGAGTCCAAACTAGCCGAACATAGCCTCTCTTTGTCAAGCGTACGTGGTCAAGGTTACGATGGAGCAAGTAACATGAGAGGAGAGTTCAATGGGCTTAAGAGTATGATTTTAAAGACTAATCCTTCAGCATATTATGTTCATTGTTTCGCGCATCAACTTCAGCTGACGTTGGTAGCTGTTGCTAACTCTCATATAGATGTTGCGCATCTTTTCACTCTCATTGATAAGGTCCAAAACACGGTTGGGGCCTCTTGTAAGCGTCGAGACATGTTAAGAGAAAGACAAGCAGCTCAAATTTCCAAGGCTTTAAGCAATGGTGAAAAGGAAACAGGTAAATGCTAGATGAAACAACTCATATTTCCAAGGCTTTATTGTTATATAGATTTAAATTTGATGTGATTAAATGCTGAAATTGTCTCGGTGCTACAGGTAAAGGGCTTAATCAAGAAATGGGTCTTTCTAGAGCGGGGGCTACACGGTGGGGCTCTCATTATGGTACTGTTAACAACGTGATTGAGCTTTTTGTACCAATTTTTGATGTTCTTGAGATGATCGAGGAAGAAGCTTTGGATGCTAGGCAAAAAGGAGATGCAAAAATTCTATTAGATGGATTGCCCACTTTTGATTGTGTTTTTGTTTTGCATTTGATGCAAGATGTTTTGGGATTAACAAATGTGCTTTCTCAAGCATTACAAAGAAAAGATCAAGATATTGTAAATGCCATAGGACTTGTCAAAGTAGCCAAGTTGCAATTGCAAAGAATGAGAGAAGATGGATGGGATCCTCTTTTGCAAAAGATTTCTGTGTTTTGCAACAAACATAATATTCCCATACCGAATATGGAGGCAACATTTGTTATTCGAGGAAGACCACGGCGTAGATCCGAAGAAATGACCAATTTACATAGGTATTGTGTTTTACTTCTCTTTTTTGTTAGTTGAATAGTTGTTAACTTGTTATGTCACTTCTTTTTTCATTACTAATGAAATATAATACTAAAAATGTAGGTATCGTGTTCAGATTTTTTATACCATCTTGGATATGCAACTTAAAGAGCTCAATGATCGATTTGATGAGATAAGTTCTGAACTTTTACTTTGTGTTGCTTGTTTGAATCCAAGAGATGCATTTCAAGCATTTGATAAGGATATGTTGATCAAGTTGGCATCATTTTATTCAAGAGAGTTTGAAAACATCGATATGGCTACACTTGGTTATCAACTTGATACTTACATAATGGATGTTCGCTTAGATGAGAAATTACATGATATAAGAGACCTCACCGAGTTGTCTAGAAAGTTAGTTGAGACAAAGAAAAATTTGTCATTTCCGTATGTGTACTTACTTCTCAAATTAGCATTGCTTTTGCCGGTGGCAACGGCATCCGTCGAACGAGCATTCTCTGCAATGAGCCTCATTAAGACAAAGCTTAGAAATAGGATGGGAGATGCTTGAATGAATGATTGTCTTGTAACATATATAGAAAGAGAGGTGTTCGATGAGATTTCTAATGAACCAATTATGCAAAATTACCAAAAGATGAAAACCCGTAGGGAATTATTGTAATTTTATGTTTTTGTTGTTTTGGATCTCTTATTTTGAATGTTTGGTTTATTATTTTAGAATTTATTATGTTTTTCAGCAATTTTGTTGGTATTTTTTTCGATTTGAAATTTATGGACCCACCTAACGTGAATTCCTGGCTACGCCACTGCTCTTGAATACTGCAAAACAACTTCTCATAAATTTGTATTTTTTGTTTTCATTTGTATAGTTTTAGCATAATGTGAAGTTGTTTTGCAGTGGCATGTAAGGATGAAACATTCTTACTATTTAATGAATATTGAAAATTGAAACTAGTAGAGCGCGAGAGCGAAAATTTAATGTGGGGCCTAACTAAATAATTTAGGATATTATGTGGTTTGTTTAGTGATAAAATGTTATTATAATAATGCATGTGTTGTGTGTTGTAAGTCTGACGTACGTAAAGGATGCGCGACGAGCATACATATATAATTTTGTTTTTTAGCACCGTCGTAACAATTGAATGTATGATGAAATTTGAAATTGAAAGTACACCACGCAACCATGTTGACACTGATATAGAATATATACAGACATGAAAACATCAAGTTGAGTCTCCTTGGACCTTGATACAAACAAAATGTGACATAAATGGTCACCAAAAATTAAATTCTTTTGTCAGATCTATAGCCAAAATCAGTATTTTTTTCTTTCAAATATAAAGTCCTGAGATCTAAACCCTTATCTACGTTAGAACGCTAAAGAGAGATCAGTGAAGGACATGGCCAAATTAATAAGCTTAGCCTATACATACCAGAGCTGGAGCAAATGTGGAAACAGGAGCATGAACAAATGAACAACAGAGCCTTCTTGGTGTATATAAGCTGTAAATCATTTTTAAATTATGTCCCAATATTTATGTCTTTGCTCCAAGTTTCATGTGACAATGTTTTTGGGACACCAACCGTTTCTGCAAATTCTTTAATGCGTTTCTTTCCTTTCAAAGGAATGCTAATAAGAACAAGGATGAATCAGAATTGACAGTACAGTACCAGTCGGGACCGGTATGGAAGAAATTAATGTTTTCAAGGCAATCCGTAGAAGTAGCAGTGCTCTTGCTGAAATTGGTTGCTTGATTTTATTTTCAGGTTAATTCGTTAGGGCCACACAGCCAGCTGGGAACCAAATCCACTGCTTGTCAAATCTCCTCTTGTTTCCTGCTTGTTTCGATTTGAACCGTTCAAAACTCATCTAACGGTCAAAGTATCTGTCTCTGAATCAAATCACAACCGTCCGTGGCGATCGACCGATTCGTGACGGTCGGATCGAGACAAGCAGGGTTCTGCTTGCCTCAAATACCAGATTCGGATCCAGCCAGATGACCAAATTTTGAATGGAACAATATTAATGTTGGCATTATTGGTACATACATATACATGTATATGTATTGAATATTTAAGGATATAAGTAAATATAATATAAAATATATAAAATATATATTTGTAAAATAATTCGAAACAGGCTGATGATCTAATAGGCTAGCTAAGTGATATCTAATTAGAATATTTAGAATTTGTTGTCTCAAAAGGGCCATCAGTTAAGTCCTTGTAAACTATAAACATTCTATATGTTCTATATAGTATAATAACCCAAAAAAATGAGTAGCATGTAAGGATAAAACATTCTTACTATTTAAAAACAAATTTGATATGTACACAGTGGCGGATCTAATCAATTTTCCCACAATAATAAAATATAATAACAAAAAAACTTAACATAAAAAATTATTTTTTAAACTATATAATTGTACTATCACAAAATACATAATTTTTTCATTAACCTAATGTTGGTTTTGATATTTGTCTCTCTGTCTATCACAAAAAGTTATAAAAAAGAGAGATATTAGTTCTAAACTCCTAATTATCTAATGCAATCAACAATTCTTTGCGGATTTTCATAGATTCAAATGGTTGCATGATTGTCTCATTAGAAACCTCTTTGAACACATCCTTCTCTATATTGGTAACTAAATTATCATTCATTCATTCATCTCTCATTTGATTTCTTAAACGGGATTTTACAATATTCATAACGAAAAATGTTCTTTTAACACTTGCCGTTGCAACTGACAAAATTCAAGCGAACTTGATCAATTTATACACCAAAAGATAAACGATATCTTTTCTCTTCACAACCAACTTTTTAGCAATATCACTCATCCCATTTAATTCTGAAAACTCTTGATCGCTACGCAAATCATATATGTAACAATCAAGTTGTATCTCAAACATACAAAGATCACTATTTGAAAATTAATTTGGATAAAAACTAGCTAAGTTGATCAACCTCAACTTCTCAAATGTACCAAAGTTGTTGCAAGGATGTAGACATGACATACAACGAAGTAACTCGGTGTTTGCTTCATTGAATCGATTGTTAATCTCTTGAAGTATCAAGTCAATTACCGAATAAAATAAATCAACCCGATAGTAATGTTTATTTGTCATTTCACGAGCTACGCGTTCCGACCGTTTAGCAACCTTCTTGTCCTCCATTTTTAACACTTCAATCTTGTGAGAAACAAAATTTGTGATCTTCATTCAATGACGAGTCCCAACTATTATCTCGCATGTCTTGCAAACGACTTTTAGCCACTGAAATCAATCCAACGGCATTCATGATGTCTGGTCCTTTTCTTTGCAATGCTTGTGAGAGTTCATTAGTTATGCCCAACACATTATTCATGGAGCAACAACTAAATGCAAATTCAAAAATGATAAGGAAATCTATCAAGTTCGTAGTACTAGCTCTATGTTTTGAGTCCTTCACATTCTCCTTAACATCATCAAGTATATTCATAACCGATCCAAAAAAAAAAACAATTAAGTTAATTATGGACTTGTAATGTGAACTCCATCTTGTATGAACGGATGTGCAAGACCAACCTCTCGATTAAACCCCTCCCACTTGAAAGATCACCATCTCCAAGAGGATCTTTTATTCTAGAAGCTTGATGATAACGTAACTTGTCATGCCTTCGTCATGATGCCCCAAAAGTATTTTGAGCCATCGAAAGAAAAGTTAAAAGAGAAGACAAGTGTTGATGCTTTTGTGAAACTGCTACTAAAACTAATGCTACTAAAACTAATTGAAGTTGATGAGCAAAGCAATGGACATAATATGCACAACTATTTTTTTTTTCAAAATCAAAGCCTCCAACTCATTAAACTCGCCTCGCATATTACTAGCTCCATCGTAACCTTGCCCACGAAAATGGGAAAAACTTAACCGTGCTTGCAAAATAGCTCCTCATGCGATGTCTTAAGTGAGATTGATGTCGTCTCCTTGACATGTACAATTGCAAGAAACCTCTCCACAACGCTTCCTTTGCCTACTAAGAAATCTCAAGATAATAACCATTTGCTCTTTGCAAGAAACATCATTAGACTCGTCGACCAACATCGAGAAAAATACTTCGCCAAGTTCTTCAATAATTTTTTTAGTAGTCTCAACTGAAACCGCATGAACAAAATCTTTTTGGATGTCCGGTGCCACTAATTTCATATTGCTAGGAGCATTTTGTGACACAACACCTAAAATTTCCGCATTATGGTCAGCCAAAAATCTAAGTAATTCCAAAAAATTACCTCGGTTTCTTGAGTACTCTGATTCATCATGACCACGAAAAGCCATCCCTTGTTTTAAGAGAAATTGAATACAATCTGTTGGGTTATGAACAGTTCAAAACCCGTCAATTGGCCTAAGCTGCGGAAAGACCGTAAAACAAAAATTTTACTTCTAACTTAAGCCAAGGATTAAACGAGGTATGTCAGATAAACTACCGAGCGTGTCCACCTCCCGTTTATCTTCAGCATAAAAAACCCGATTTAATCCTTACACATATCTACTCCATAATTAATCTCTAAAACTTTAATCACCTTACAAATTAAATAGATTAATATAACATTAATACCTTGATCCAAATTCGAATTGGATTGCAGCAGACTCGCAAGACCGAATCTGAGAAGCTCCTTTCTTCGGAGTATCAGACGTCTGATACCTCTATTGGTGATCCACCAGGACGACCAGAGAGCGGCTTATTTCTTCCGCCAGAAAGACCGTAAACCGCGGTATTCCACAAAAAACACTATTCACCGAGATAAGGACTAAATAAATATCTTTACGACTCGCAGTTATTCAAATATGAAATACCGCTCCTTTCGCAAAAATATTATTTTCCCGAATCCCGTAAATAACCGTAACCGAGATAGAGAGAAAAATATATTTATCGATTTGATCCTGAGTTAACAGATACGAGTCGATTTTGATGTTATTTTCTATCTTCCCATGCCCCTATATTTATAGGAAAAATAAGGATGTTAGCCGATTACCGAAAAACCCCTAAAAAAGTTAAAAGACGAAATTGCCCTTATGTATGTCGGCACCTCCACAAATAATATCAAGCTCCCTTGATATTTATCATTCATTCTGACATGATTTTCTTTTTCTTTTTTCTTTTTTATTTTTATTTATTTATTTTTAATTAAGATTTTAATTAATTTTTAATTAAGGTTTTAATTTGATAATGACTTTCATCCAAAATTCAAAACCATAATTAATATTTAAAATCTAAATTAAATATATATAAATATATAATTGTTCTCAACAATTATATTTCTCAGGATTCCGTATCGGTTTGGTTTCGGTATGATTTTATACAACGTATACGTTCATAAATTCAACCATTGTTTTTACTTGTCATCTTATATGACATATATAATTTAATCATATCACATATAATTAATTATAACCATCTTAATATTAATTATAACCTATTTATAATTAATCGTTAAGATTCTCTGATTAGCTCCTATACGGTGTGACCCAATAGGATCTGTGTTATGTTGGTAAATAGAATTAAAACCATTTTAACTTCTATAATCATAGGAGGCATCTGACATCTGCACTATGACCATCCAATTATACAGATGATGTTGTACTTCACAATATCACGATCCACTAAACATTTTAGTCGTGTTAATTCTTTTGTCTCACAGTGTCAGATTAGTTTCAAGGTAGGTGTGTGTCATCCTTGCAAACTTAATCTTTTCTCGATCTTGAGCAGACGTATCAAATATAATTACTCTTGGAATTATACTGCATGCAGATAATCCTACTCTATCAAGGGGCCTAGTGATACTATAACTCGTATAGAGATATGAGGGACAATAACACTTTTGGTAAACCATCACTACCTCAACTATGCTATGTATACCAAAAAGCTATCGTTATGACTGTATTTTACCGACAACGTTAGATAACAATCACACATACACATCTCTTAGTAGGAAAGATGAATGCCTCATACTTTAGAACTTAACACTGAATGAAACATTAATGACACGTACACAATTCCATTTAATATTTCATTCAAGGTCTGTCAAATACCATGTTCCTGTAACATATATTCATGTGATTAAAACGACATCTCATATCTATGGTCTGTAAAATTTAACCATCTTTTAATCCACATTCTAACCTTGTAACGGTAAGTTAGTGTTCCTACTAATTACCTTGGTTATAGACTTTTAAGAATATATATCATCTATATTATGAAGTTTCACAATTCCAGTTATTGACTCTAGTCAGATAAAAGAATGATTCATAAATTCAATAATACTCAAGGTAAAAAAATGACAATTTATTAGTCACTCAATTCATGAACAAAGCTTTATGATAATTTATCGTATTATTGACTTCTAGATTATTACAAACTAACAATCTCACACTTAAGCTAGAAGCCAATCATCGTAGGCTCTAGTTACACAAATCTCTAATTTTCAAAAATCTCATAGATCTAAAGAAAAACTCATAACCAATCTCCTATGTGTCTCAAACCCATAGAAGCTGTATGCAACTGGTGCTTGGCTTGAGGAAGATGTTTCGTGAGTGGATCAGCTGTGTTGCTGACGGTGTCAACTCTACATATCTTTACATCACCTCTCTTTACGATTTCTCGTATCAGGTGATAACATCATAGAACATGCTTGGATCTCGATTGCGATCTCGGTTCCTTGGTCTGAGTTATAGCTCCATTGTTGTCATAATAGAGGTCCACAAATCCTTGAGCACTGAGAACCACTCCAAGTTCCCTAAGGAACTTCTTGATCCAGAACTCTTCTTTTGCTGCTTCGGATGCGACTATGTACTCAGCTTCGGTGGTTGAGTCTGCTATAGTCTCCTATTTTGAGCTCTTCCAGCTCACAGCCTCTCCGTTGAGTATGAACACGTATCCGGACTGTGATCTCGAATCATCTAGATCAGTTTGGAAACTTGCATCAGTGTAACCGTTTATCACGAGCTCGGAGTCACCACTATAGACGAGAAACATATCCTTAGTTCTTCTTAAGTACTTAAGGATATTCTTTGCAGCATTCCAGTGCTCCAGATAAAGGAATGCATAAATTCAATAATACTCAAGGTAACAAAATGACAATTTATTAATCACTCAATTAATGTACAAAGCTTTATGATAATTTATCGTATTATTGACTTCTAGATTATTACAAACTGACACAATCAACTGAAGCAATTAATCTAATTCGATACTCATTTAGGGAATGCTTGCTTTGGCCTTTAAGAACAATTTGTATACTTTGTCCTTGCTTCATTAAGTCTTGACATTTTCTAAAACCGAGATTGTGAGCATTGTTCAATCCACCGACATGCTCATCAAGACTTTTCTTACTCTTCCAATTTCTAGAACCGATGCTTGTAAAAGTATCTATGCCACCCTCTCGTGAGGAAAGTAGTTCTATGGATCCATTTTCATGGTTATTCCACTGAAAAGATTCCTTTTCCATCCTTATTCCCATGCAACAACCATTTTTATTTTCATGCTAATAACCAAAATTCTGGTAGTGGTAACATAGGTTCTCTCGGGCTCGGGCAAGAAGGGACCTCAAAGTTTGATCCATAATTCAAACGTGTTCGCTTACGATTTGATTCTCGTTCTTGAGTCTGAAGTCATGATGAAACTGTTGTTTTGAAAAATCTCTCCATAACTACAACAAATAAATTCAAAACAAATACTCAATTTTGCTATTTTCACATAGAAGTGTGAAACAAATACTTAATTGCTATTTGATTACACGGACTGTCAATGAGCCTAGTTCATTACTCACATAATACTTAATTGTAACAAATACTTAATTACTATTTGAATACATTATTGAAACAATAACTTAATTGATCTCCTCAGAAGACAACAACGAACTACACGGAGTCACAGACTACACAGAGTTATCAAAGAACTACGACGCTGCAGGTAATTGAACATTATTACATTGGTATGTTTCATTTTTCTGAAAACAAAAAGGTATGTTCTTTAAAGAAAAACAAAGTTTCCATTAATTCAACATTTCAATCCAAGAGTTTTGTTCAAGAGTTTCGACTGAAGATCTGACAGGCAGCATCATTTGGTTTTGTTACTTTTCATTGGAACTATTAACAAAGTTAATTTCACCATTTCATTTGGTTTTTGTTACTGACAACACCATCATTTGATTTTTCTCAAGAGTCGTGATTGAATTTCAATTTCACAATTTCACGAATTTTGTGAATTTATCAACTGCAGTGGAGCTGTGGTCCTGTGGAGCGACGGAGCAGAATCACGACTCGTGATAGAAAGCAGACTGCACAGTGCGTCTGAGCGCCATAGGACAGAGGCCGAAGCTCGGAGCAGTGCAGCGCCTGAGTGTCTCGCGAGAGACGCAACGTCCTGTGAATCGCGAATCGAGTAGAAGGAAGATGGAGAGTCCTTTGTGAACTAGGTCTTCCTTTATCATTCTATTGATGTAGGTCTTTGTGAACTGGGTTGTAATTAACACCCATATACCAATACAAGATGTGATGTACTTAGTACTGATATTTCAAAATTCAGCTCAGGCAAGTACTAGAGCTTGCTTGTGAACATATCCGCCACTGCATGTAAATACATGCATAGATTTTACATATCTAGTTTTTGTTTATATTGACATGTTTTGGATATTCTTACTATTTATTGTAGAAAAATACATTATTATTAAGTAAAAGCCACATGTATATTTTTATTAAAGTTTATCTTTGCTTATTAGGATTAATAATCTTTGTAATAGACTAATAGGTATGAATAATTTCTTTTTTTTAAAATTAGTTCTGCAACAATTGCATAGACTTGTTGCAATTGGGGATAATACACTTTTCAAAATCTATATAAATATTTTTCCTGAAACAGACAATGTCTTTGAATAGATATACATAAATAATTTTGTAGTTATATAAATAAATCCAAGGTTAGTGTAAACACTCTGCACTGTAAAAAGTATTTGGACTAAATTTTTTTGGTAATTATGAAAATGATAGTGATAAAAGTAGCTAAGGAGTACGAGTCTTTCGATCAAACGGCCAGAACGATAGAAAATCTACTGTGCAACAATTTTTTTGGTGCCGCACGGTAGATTTTCTACCGTGCATATTTTTTTTTTAAAATGCAAGCACGGAGATTTTGCTACCGTGTGATAGAAATTTTGAAAATATACTACAAGTTCGATCATGTATAAAAAATATTTACAATAATGACTCTAAGTAGCAAAAATTTATGGCCATTTAATTATAATTTTGTATTTTTGTTTTCAATCCATAGTAGATACAGTATATATTCATTTATATTTATCATATTAAAGAACTTATTGTCAAAATCATAATAATTGTTCAAAAACTTTTGCTACTTACAGTCACTATTATAAATATTTTTTATACATGATCGAACTTGTAGTATCTTAATTTTCAAAATTTCTAATGTAGAAAAATCACCGGGCCACCATTTTCAAAAAAAAACTTCGCACGATAGATTCAAAAAAAAACTATGGCACGGTATATTTTCTACCGTTCTGTCTATTCGATAGAAATTCTTCTATCGCTTGACTACTTTTATCAGTACCATTTTCGTTATTATCAGAAAAAAAAATCTGTCTGAAGTACTGGTTAGAACGGTACATGAAGCTCTGAACATACACTACTTGTACTGTTGTACATAACAATTTCAGCGTGGAAAATTCTGTGGTACAGATAAAGACGCGGGAATTAAGATGCTGTTATCAGGACCCAATTTTAAATTTTATTTTCAAATTCAAATCAACGCATTGTGAGTTTGTGACCTCAAATTTGCAGTAGAAGTTTTTCAAGCTTCATCCTTTTATTCTGGTAGAGATTTTATTTTGTTTAAATCTAAGACTTCAGATATTTTATTCAATTATATGTGATGTCATGCCAATATTCTTTAGTCCTATGGGATCTCAAACTAATTTTGACAATTTTATTTATGTATGGTTAAACTGTTAAAGTATGTGCCAGCTTCTCGCTTACTCAATCCTTGTATTTATAATTTGGGTTTCAATTGTAGTGCCTGGAGAGTCCATGGAGCTAGCTTTATTATTGATCCAATTAAGTTTTCGCTGAAGGAAAATATTTCGGCGATCGCTTTATCGATACATGCATCGATACATGTTTGTTATGCATGTTAAATGAGTTATTAACTTACTATGCATGTTAGATGAGTCGATGCAAATGTTATTTTTGTAATGGAAAATAATTATGCATTTTTGACATGCATAACAACTCATTCAAAATACATAACAACTTTATTAACATGCATAACAACTTGTCTAACATGTTCACGATGAGATATCGATAGAGGTATTGATATTTTTTATTTAACTTTTTTTAGAAAAAAGAAAAAAATTAAAGATTTTTTTTCGATTACTGTTTTTTTCAATACATGCATAACACGTTAAATTTTTTTATTTAACTTAAAGTGCATAACAACTTGTCTAAAATGCATAATTATATTTCCGTACAAAATAATATGCATAGCAACTCGTCTGATATTAGTAGTGACCATGGGACAAAAATGAAACCTTTGAATGATTCGTTGAATTTTGCAATCGAGTTGAAATTGAAAATGGTTCAAGAATTAATAAAATTAGTAGTGACCATGGGACAAAATTTGAAAATGCAAAATTTGATGATTATGGTAAAAAAGATGATATAGACTAATAGACATGATTTTTCGGCTCCTACAACACCTCATCAAAATGAGATGGTAGAAAGGAAAAAAACGAACTTTACAAGAATTAGCTCGTATCATATTAAATGATTCCTCTCTTCCAAAATTATTATGGGCCAAGGTGTTTAACATGACTTTTTATGTGATTAACCGAGTAGGTCTCAGACCAATTCTCATGAAAACCCCATACGAGCTATGGATGGGTCGTAAGCCCAATATATTCTATTCTAGAGCATTCGTCTCAAAGTGTTTCGTTCTTGATCAATCACCAAATAAAAGTATATTTGACCCAAAATCAATTGAAGGTACATTTGTTGGATATTCAATGACAAGTAAAGCTTATAGAATCTGCATTCCAACTACAACACAATCATAGAGTCAATTAATGCTAAGATCAACAAAAATGCTAATGCACAGACCGAGAATGGTTGTGATGGTTTTGATAAGAAATGGAGCATCAAATCAATGAGACTCAAGTGAAGGACAAGAAAGAAGAAGCATAAAAATTGAGCAAGGAAATCAATCAAATGGAAGTCCATAATAAGAAGAGAATGTTGCACTAAATGAAGAAGAAAATATCATTAACAAACTTATGCAACATCATCTCATGCCAATTATCTACCTCCTCAAGACCTAAGGGAGGCATCTGCTCACCCTCTTTCTAATGTAATTGGTCATATAATGGATGGGGTTAAGACAAGGTCAAGTACGAACTTTATGATTGCTAATTGTGCATTTGTGTCTCAAATTGAACCAACAAAATTTAAAGAAGCTAACTTAGACCCTGACTGGATTATTGCCATGCAAAAAGAATTCAACCAATTTGAAAGGAACAAAGTGTGAGAACTTGTGCCTAGACCAAAAAATAGGAGTATTATTGGTACACAATGGATCTTTCAAAACAAAAAGGATCAAGAAGGTAATGTCATGAGAAACAAAGTTGGATTGATTGCTTAAGGTTTTAGGCAAAAAAAAGGGATTAGATTATGAAGAAACCTTGATCACGTTGCTCGTCTTGAATCTATTTGAATGCCCTTAGCTTATGCTACTTATAAAGGCTTTGTCCTATACTAAATGAATGTTAAGAGAGTTTTCTTGAATGGATTCATGGAAGAGGAAGTTTATGTCCAACAATCAGTTGACTTTCTTGACCCAACATTTCTCAATCACGTATATAGACTTGATAAAGCACTATATGTGTTAAAACAAGCTCCTAGAAACATGGTACATGAGACTTAGTTCATTTTTAAATACAAATGAGTTTATTCGAGGACAAACTGACACCACCCTTTTTCACTAATAAAAAGGATAATGATCTATTGTTGGTCCAAGTTTATGTTGACGATATTATTTTTGGTTCAACTAAGTGGCACTTGCCAAAGATTTTGCTTCTTTGATTAGTAGTGAATTTGAAATGAGCATGGTGGGTGAGCTGACATTCTTTTTGGGACTTCAAATCAAATAAACACCGGAATGGATTTTCATTTGCCAGACCAAGTACGCCAAGGAGTTGGTGAAGAAGTTTGGCTTTGAAGATAACAAGACAAGCAAGACGCTCATGGCTACAAATGCCAACCTTGACTTGGATGAGAGTGGACAAGCAAAAGACATTTTCCAATACTGAGCTATGATAGGTAGTTTACTTTATTTAAAGGCAAGTAGGCCGGATATTATGTATGTCGTATGTCTATATGTTCGGTTCCAACCAAACCCAAAGGAATCTCATGTTATATCCATTAAGAAAATTTCAAAATGTCAAAGGGGCCTTAAACTTAGGGTTGTGGTATGATAAGAGGGTTATGGTATGATACACAATCAAAACTTGACTTGATAGGATACAACGATACTGATTTAGTCGGAAAACGTATGGATAGAAAAGTACAAGCGAGACATGCCAACTTCTGGTGGCTCGCCTGTATCATGGTCAAGCCGCAAACAAACCTCTGTAGCTCTCTCAATCGCAGAGGCCTAATATGTTGCGACCGATAGTTATTGCACAAAATTGTTATGGATGATCCAAACCTTAACCGACTATAATTTATGCTTCCACAAAGTGCCAATATTATGTGACAACACTAGTGCCATTTTTATTTCTAAAAAATCATTATTTCACTCTAGAACCCAGCACATAGAGATACGACCTCATTTTATTCGAGTTCATATTGAAAAAGTGATATTGAACTAGCTTACATTGACACCAAAAATCAAATTGTCGATATATTCACTAAATCACTAAACACGCAACAACATTATGAGCTTCGATTTGAATTAGGGATGTTGGAACTTAACAAGACACTTAAGCCCCAAATCTTTATTTCAAAACATAAACTAGAAGAATAACAATCATTTCCTTTTTATTAGAAACTTATCCTCCTTTGATTTCCCGTGAAACATCGAAAAATATCAAATATAGTGAAAATAGTTGCATAACGGTCCATAATAGTTACAAAGGTTATCAATTTTCTCAATATCTGAATTAAATCCTACGTTTCTGCAAAATGTCCACAGGTAACTGTTACGTAATGATTGGTAACCGTCATAACGATTGAAAATTCTTAAAAAGTGAAAGGAGTTAGTAACAACCATTGAGCAATAGTTGCTTAACCGTCATAACGCTAGGACTATTTCAGCTTTAGAAATTTGAAACATCAATTGTTGCAAAGATTTCCCTAACGTCACAACTATTCGAAAAATTTCAAGTTATTTCCCTGACAGCCATCCCTTACCCTTCTCCATCCCCTTCTATTTTCGACTTTTTTTTCTTTCTTTTTTCTTCTTCTTAACCGACTCTCTCAAGACCAAAAACCCCCTTAAACTCTCTCCCTTCTCAAAATTACTAAAAATCATCCTAAATCTCACATGTTCCTCTCACTACTCTTCTATTTCTCTTCTTCTTTCTATTTATCCCTCTCACTCACCTAAAACCCTAGATCTTCATTCTCCCTCCACAACCTCAAACGCCATGGACACCTACGAGCGATGCAACCGCAAGAAGCTCGCCTCCAAGCGCTCGAGAACCGATGTAGGCAAGAATTTCGACCAAGCTTCGAACCCCGATCTCGAAAACATGCGAGCCCTCATTCGACCCAACTTGAACAAAGAATGAGGTAATACTTATCTCTTGGGATGACAATGTGTTTGTCAATTACAAGGCTTTCTTAAAAAGGCCGAAGATTAATTGTTATTTCTTTGACAAAAAGGATAGATTTTGTGATTCTTGGATTAATGACAAGGTTATAGAATACATGGATTGGCGGAGGATGTGATCAATTATTGAATGTGATGAATCCTGCATTGCAATTTGGTTCGAGCCTTTTATGCAAACCTAAAAAAAACCAAAGAACATTGGGGGTTTACCACTTATGTGTGTGGTATGGAAATATCGATAACTCTCACTAATGTGGCTGCATGGCTTAATCTTCAAAATGATGGCGAAGAATGTCGGCGTCCTTTCCTGCGCCCGGCTCACTCGAACTCATCTCATTTTCTATCTTTCTTTGTCGAGGGAGGATGCATCTTCTTGGAAAAAGATGACAAGTCGTCCCAAAAGCTCGTGGTCTGTCTATGTAGTCTTGGGTGCACACAGTCGTTCAGAGTTTTGTTTATTTTAACCAATGAGGTTTTGGGGTTCTATGTCCTGGTCAGGCACAAAGCCCTGCCATTATTTACATGAGAGATTATCTCAGCCCTCAATACCTATTATTCTTGAGCGATGTGAAGCACATTGAATTACACAAAATGACATCTTTTAAAAAGTGACTTTGTTTAGGAGCGACATCTTGATTATTAAGCTAATTTAAGGTTTTACTAACTAAGATTTGATTTCATTTAGGCTTCAATCCTTTATTTTTGACTTTCAAAGCATGTTCCATTTTATGGAAAACATGTTATT
Organism: Eleocharis quinqueflora; assembly: GCA_964058865.1. Classification (NCBI taxonomy): domain Eukaryota; kingdom Viridiplantae; phylum Streptophyta; class Magnoliopsida; order Poales; family Cyperaceae; genus Eleocharis; species Eleocharis quinqueflora. Next base: position 16,909 of record CAXKVX010001151.1, read on the forward strand.
TAAGGTATTTTATTCTTTTGAGAGAGAGGGGGTCATTTATGGACTTTCAATGACTCTTTCTCATCTCATATTATTTTGTTTTAATAATGTCATTTATGGACATTTGTATGCTTTTTCTGTTTTATATGACTTCTGATTTTGGGAAATGCCATTTATGGACTTTTGAGTATTACTTGCCATTTTTGGACTTTGGGCGTTTGAAGATTTTTCTTTATTTATTTCCTATTTAAATGAGAAATATAATTTGAAGAAAGAATGTATTTTTGGATTTATTTGTGTTTTTAAAGGACTTTATACATTTAAAGGGATTTTACACCTTTTGTACTAATTAAAGATTTTTCATTTGAAAATACTTTATTTTATTCTTAGGAGAAGCCGGGATGGATGTTGATCTGAGCTCTTAATCCTTTCTCATTTTATCTTATTGTCATTTGTTCCATGTGTAGTTATGCTATGAACTTTCAGAATGTTTGTTTTAAATTTATGTGCTTTTAAAACTTGAATTAGAGTATGTGTTAATTTTAAAATTTTGATGTTATGATATTGTTATGTATGACTTATGCTTGTGAATACTTAAATAGCTATATTTGCTTGTTTAGGACATGATAATTGTCTACAATTGCTTCATTTGATTGCCTTTTATGTTCCTGTCTTGGGGAATGCGAAAATTACAAAGAAATTTCTTGCCAAATTATGATAAATTAAATAAATTTAGGGGAATTGTGTGGTAATATACTTAATTTCAGCTTGCATGACTTGAGGGTTCCTTAAATTGAAGAATATTGACATGTTATTTTTGTGTATAAATTGAGGAAGAGCGTCCTTGTCTACTAATAAAATTGATGAAACACCTTAGGGGGAGCTTCTTTGCAAAATTTATATATTATCACATGCATAAATACAACAATTAAGGGAGAGCATTTCTTTGTAGTCATAACTTTACCGCTTTGTTGATTTCCAAAAAGGAAGAGAATATGAGCATAACGGGAAAAATCAAACACATTAAGATCAATCAAAATTTTACCCTCGTGCATCTTGGTTTTGCAAATTAAAAAAAGTGGAGATTGTTGTACCAAACTATTTCTCAGATTTGTCGATTTGCAAAACTAAGTTTTATATTTAACAATTTCTTTGAAGTTTTTATCTAGATTTTTCAATTCAAGCGAAAAGGAGAAGAAGACTCAAAGAAGAAGCTCAAGATATAAAGCATGAAGCATTCAAGTTATATTATATGCTAGGTTAACTCTACTTGAGTTTCTAATATTTTGTAATCAATAAAATTGAGTCAAAATCAGCAAGATTGAGATTTAAACAGCACAATGTTGTATAATGTTATGTAGCGTTACACAACCAAGTACCAATGAGAAACTCAAAAAGGTCTCAAAAAATTTTCCACTTCGTTGTATAACATTGTAGGAAATTCAGCTTGTTGTAACATCCACTTTTCAAAATCCCTTACTTCATTGTGTAATGGTTTAATTCGTTGTGTAATGAAAGTAAGAAATTAAATTCAATGCAATGACTATATTTCTGACAAATTATGCTTTATGACTTTCTCCTTTTAAAATGTTGTGTAACATTATATAAATTTGTACCATGAATTAAAGAAAATTGATCTTTCTGGAAGGTATTTCAAGCTCTATTTAAAGAATCTTTCTCCCTTCTCCTCTATGATTCTATACACTAGGAAAAAAAACAAAATACCTCCAAAAAAGAGCTTGAAACCAACCTTGCTAAATCTCTTGCTAAAACTCTTTCTAAGACTCGATCTCATTGATCCAGAACTATTTTAAACTCTTAGTGAGATTATTTGAGAGAATTATTATACTATTATCTATCATGTGCCTAACCTTTGTGCTTTGGATCTAGTCTCTAACCATTGTGTTGCAAGAGCTAGATTACACATTGTGTTAGGGTTTGTTCTTCTACCGGTGTGTGCAAAGAAGATCGAATTCTGAATTTATATTTGAACTCTTTGAGTTATTGGAGCATACCAATCTTGTTACCACAAAGGCGGGGGATCAGAACCCAGATATGTAGACTATGCCGAACGCATAGTTGAACTCCGTCAACATATTGCGCGCCTTCATTTTTTAGTGTGTCTAATTCTTCTTTATTTAATTTAATTGCATTTAATTACTTGAGAATAATTGATTTATTGATTATTACACTTTCGCAACTAGAAATCAATTAAGCCAAATCGATATTTGGACTTCTTCAATTAGTTGTTAGTAATTCTTGTTTGAGAAGTGTACCAATTGAATTGTTTGAATTGGTTGTATTGTTTGATCTAGAAATTGCAATTAGGAATTCAATTATATGAAAATTGCAAAAAGGACCCTAGTATTTCAATTAGGCCTTAATCAGCCCAAAGGTCATACATAGTTAAATTATATAGTTGCTTGATTAATTTAGAAATTTAAGTTTGAGAAAAATGTGCAAGATCCAATCAAAATACCTCAGAAACAAAATCGACAATTGTAATCGTCACAACAATTTGTCCTGAATTAAACGCCTCAAAATCCAAAGCTGAAAGTCCCAGTCAGAGAAAATTGTTGGGCAACGATTCTAAACCGTTGCAACAGTTGCTCTCTCAAATAGAAAATAACCCAAGTCCCTAACCGAGTCACATGAAATTGTTGGGCAACAATTGTCAAATCGTCACAACACTTGTGATGAAAATTCAAATTTCAAGTTGTCGAGACCTCAGATTGCACTGTCAATTGTTGTAACGGTTTCGAAACCCTCACAATGGGTCGAAGCGACATATTTTTTTACCATAATTTTTCTAAACCTATTTAAGGTGGTTGCTCTCTTCACTTTCTCTCTCTCTCTTGCCTCTTTCTTATTCTAATATTCACAACAGTCCCCTAAAGCCATTGTTGAGTCAAAACCTTTCAAACTTATTGCTAAATCTCTCAAGTTTTCTTCTCTCAAGCTTTGATCTCTAAATTAATCCATTCTTGTGTGAAATTCAAGAGATTGTTACTTTCATTATCGTGTGTTACATTGTGTGAATTTTACGAGTCTAGTCTCCATCTGTTGTGTATAAAGTGCTAGATCTCGACATTTATATTGAACTCATTGGTTTATTGGAGCAGACCGATATTCTTACCGCAAAGCAGGAGATCGGAGACCACGAGACGTAGATAAGGCGAAGACTTAGTTGAACTCCGTCAATATATCGTGCGACTTTTTATTTCATATTTCTAAACTCTTAACTTTTATTACTTCAGTTTACATTTAATTGTTTAATTAAGTAGAATTTAATTATCAGAGTTGATTAAATTATTTAATTGTTGAATTTGTGATTTGCACTTTAGTCTCTTTATTGATTATAAATTGCAGTTAGGAATTAAAATTATATCGCTAATTAGTGTTTCAAGATCATATTTGGCGCGTGAATTTAGCGTGAATTTACCACTAAGGGTAGCGATCTTCACTTGGCTTTTGCATTGGAACGCTTTGCTAACAGTTGCAAATTTACAGCGTACGTAGGGGATTCATCATGCCTTCAATTTGTTACATGTACTAGCTACAAAGAGAATGAAATGATTAATCACTTATTTTGCCAATGCTACACAGTAATCATTGTGCGTACTTCAATGCAGGAGCGGATTCAAGATTTTCGTCAGGGAGCAAGATTTATAATTTCTTTTCAGGGGGAACAAAATGACGTAGATTTTTAAATATACATGATAATTTTGCAAAAAAAATTTGATAAATTATACAAATACACATAGATTTGTTTGCCAATTTTTTTACCTGGTTCGAGCTATATCCGCTCCTGCTTCAATGCTACAAATTATGGTTAAAAAATTTCAGATTGTGGCACGGGAGTCAGATATGGTTGGATCGTGTAGATTGCGAGCCACACTCCAATTTGTTCTCACGCGAGAAAGATGTAGAAGAATATTTTTTTGTTGGTGCAATTCAAAATTAGTTAAGAGGCAAATAATTATCAAGATTTTAATTTACACAATTACAATAAAATTCTACGCAATAAATAAGATAAATAAAAGTAGCAGAAGCAAAAGACTTACTATTAATCTTCTAAGCATTCCTTCTTTACCTCTGAAGCAACGTCGAGGAATTGGTGAAGACGGTCTAGCAGAACCTCGGAACGAATGCTAGCATATCCTTTCAAGCAATTCCCGGTGCCCAATCATTTTCTCTTAGGTCACGAATTCTCTAGAGATAATTATATTTTATGGAGAGAGTAATATAGGATAATCACAGCACATGTGTCCTGAAATTGATGTTGGTAATGCTTGAAGACACAGCGTCTTTTATACTAATGAAAATGTATCTTGAAAAGATACCGTAAGAGCAAATATTTTTGGAAATATTTGATATCAAATTCCCTCCAATTCTTTTCCAAATTGTGTTATTTATTGTTGTAAACATGCACACAAAATATGATATTATTTTGCTACAAGTCAGAAAGATATCGGCAAAATAAGGCAAGGAATTATGCCGCTGCATAGGTCTATTGTGGTCGCAATGAGATCCTTTGCGGCCGTAATTGACTTGATTGTAAACTTGGCGGAAAATCTCACAAGTCTCTTGCGACTGCAAAGAGGGATTATTGCGGCCACAATTGAACTGATGAATTCCAACAGATTCTTACCAAATCTATCATGATTCTTTGTGGTCACAAGGAGGCTCTTTGTTGCCGCAATCAAGCTGTGGATTTTTCTATTTTGCTTGGGTCCTGTTCCAATTTAATTGTATTAAGCCCAACAATATTTCTAACTTCACATTAACACTAGTATTTATTTAATTAATCATAATCGGTTCATCAATAATTATAATTAATTCACATTTAATTCTATATGTATTCGTACCTAAAATCTTAGGGAAATACATATTATGTCATTGAATCAATTAATCACATTTATGACATGTCTTATATTACTTCTCGTAATATTAGTAACAATATGTGATATATTAATCATATAACACGTAATCAAAATTTTATTTGTTGAAATTGACGTCTCAATTCCAACATATTTCAGCAGCAACACAAAGCACCACTGCAAATTGCTGAGGAAGCTGCGCATGAGTATCGTTACCGGTTTAAGTATGATTGACAACCGCACGCAAGAAACTATCATGTTAATTTCTAGTTGCATTTGTGTTCTTTATTACTTGAATTTTTTATCAGATTGATTTTGTTGAGACCTTTTACAAGAGATCACATTTTGTGTTCACTAATGAAATTTGAGGTCTTTTGACTCTCATCTTTTCTTAAAAAAAATCATAGTTAATTAAAGAATTTAAAATAGTCGCTAATACAACAAAAAAAGTAGGTTAGTAAAATAGAAAAGTATCTCACTAATCCAAAAAAAAAATCGGATAGCTATTTTTTTATGTTTGCTTGTATATATATTTTTATATACATTTGGCTGTAAATATTATATTGTACTCGAGTATAGTACGAGATATGGCAATGAACGACGGTACTTGCATGTATAATTAATTTGAACAGATTTATCTTACCTCTTGCTGACATATATTAATAGGAACTTTTATTATATATAGGTATCTATATACATGAAATAGTAGATACGCTAGTAGGCATGAATAGCATTCGATAAATAGGGTGTTTATTATGCATTTATTTGCTGCCAATACATTATAGTTTAGAGAACAGAGTAGCCATCCTTATGCTGTAGGCGCAGGGGCGGATTCAGGATTCTCGTCGAGAGTTCAAGATTTACGATTTTTTTCAGAGGGATTCGAAATAATGCTTATTTTAAAAAAATATATATCTTATATGGTCATTTGTACAAAAAATTTCAAACACATGGTCATTTTTTGAAAAAAAATATAACATATATGGTTATTTTTGAAAAAAAAATCAAGGAGGGTTCAGTCGCACCTCTGGATGCATGTGTGTGGCTCCGCCACTGTGTGGGCGATACTTAATTGTAAGAATTAGTTAGTCAGGAGAACATGAAGTGGATTTGAAACATATAATCCTACAACTATATATATTTATAGTCACAGTTTAATTATATATAATTAAACTGCATATATATCGCATTGGGTATATGTTATGTGAAGTGGTCGATCATACATGATCTATGCTTGAACTGATACAAATACAATATATATTATTTAATGTAGGTCTATTAAACATCGAATACGATCACAAAATACATATCATATTTCGTTAATAGTTCCTTTTAAAGAATTGTTAAGATACACAGACATACATCAGCAATAACACAGCTGAACTCTAAGAATGTCACAGAGGATCAGCTCTGTCACAGAAGATCATCAGCTTTGTTTAAATAGCTAATTAGTTTGTAATAGATTTACTGTCTAGATACATCTGTATTGTTAGAGCTACTCAACTATAAATATAGGACTGCTACAACATGTAAAGATCAATCAATATACAATCAAGATTCATTTACGATCAAGACTTCTCTACAACTCTGTCTCTGTTTCTTTACATGGTATCAGAGCTGGAAGATCCTCTCTGATCAACCAAGATCCTCTCTAATGGCAACTTCGCCATCTTCAAACATCCACTCCTCCACCTCTCCTGATCACCCTAATTCTACTAATCAACCTAAAACCTTCTCCAATCCGATAGACACGATTATCTCCATCAACATTCCAGTTGCGATCAAGGTCACCGAATCAAATTTCTTGTCATGGAAATCTCAAGTTCAACCATTAATTCAAGGTCATGGTCTCAATCAATATCTTGAAGCTTCTCCTCCAGCTACCACGGTACAATTATCGAATGGATCAATAGCAATCAACCCACTGTACTTACCCTGGCATCGTCAAGATCAACTCTTGTTGGGATGGCTTCACTCTTCCCTATCTGAATCAATTCTAGCTCAGGTTATCTCATCAACAACCACACGCGAATTCTGGCAAACTCTTGAAGCTCACTTCGCCTCTAACTCCAAAGCTCGAATTCATGACCTTAAAAGACAAATCAATTCAGCTACCACGGTACAATTCATGACCTTTCATTGGAGCACCAATCACCGAAGAAGATCTAGTAACAGCTGCCATCAACTGGCTGGGGGTCGAATTCAACTCCATCGTTGTAGCGTTCTCTACTGCTCGATGTCATAGTTCCTTTTTCCTTTACTGATCTCCGAGGACTACTCTTTAGTCACGAGGCAATGCTCAACCACCAGTCTTCTCAAACTCAGGCGACTGCTTTCTATGCTGGAAGAGGGGGGAAGCGATACCGAACTCAACACAACACCAACACAGGGGTAGTTGGGCCTTTTTCAAGAACATATGGTCTTATTCAAAACAAAACTTCTTCTGGGCCTTACACTGAACATAATTCCAGCTTCCGAGACAGCTCAGATACAACCCAAACCAAACCAATATGCCAAATCTGTTCTAAACCTGGACAGTTAGCGAAAAAATGCTACTGGAGGTACACTAAAGACACCGAATGGAAACCAAATCCAAAATTCAAAGCTTATAATGTACAATCCATACCACAATGCAATGACTCAACCAATTGGGTGATTGATTCGGGGGCAAACAACCATGCATGTTACAAATGATCTTAATAATCTATCTTCCTTTTTTGCATACAATGGACCTGACAAACTTCAAATAGGAAACGATATTGGTCTCTCCATAACTCACATTGGTTCAATTTCTTTTACACTTTTTAATCACAATATACAACTCACAAATGTGCTTTATGTACCTCAATTTTCAACTAATCTTATAAGTCTATCACAATTATTAATTGACAATCCTTGCCTTTATATTAATTTTTCTTCACTTTCTTGTACCATAAAGGACCTCCACACCAAGATTTCTCTCCTACAAATTCCTAGTTCAAATGGACTTTATTCCTTCAAGATGAAGCCATCTACACAAATTCCTCAAGATACAAATTCACAAGCATATCTTGCTACCAACAATACTACTAGCAAATGGCATGCAAGATTTGGACATCCTTCAAGTTCAATTACTACAAAAATTATTACTTCAAACAATTTACCATGTAATAAAGAATTATTGTCATCTTGTATTGATTGTATTCAAGCAAAGGCTCATGTTTTGCCTTTTACTACATCTCAATCTACTTTTTCCTCTCCTTTAGAGCTTATTCATTCAGATGTATGGGGTCCTTCACCCATTGTATCATCTCTTGGCTATAAATATTATGTTTCTTTTGTTGATGATTTTTTCACATTTTACTTGAATTTATTTTATGAAAAATAAAAGTAAAGTTTTGTTCTATCTTTTCTCTATTTAAAGCTCAAGTAGAAAATCTTCTCAATACTACAATTAAAACTATACGAACCGATGGAGGGACCGAATACAAACCTATATTAACTAAATTTCCTCATTTACTTCATCAAACTACATGTCCATATACCCCTCAACAGAATGGTATTGCCGAAAGAAAGCATAGACATATAGTTGAGCTTTCTCTTGCAACAATGAATCATGCTTCCATCCCTCTAAAATATTGGGATGAAATTTTTTCAAGTATAGTATATCTTATCAATAGACTTCCTTCTCAAAATAATGTTCCCTATACAACATTGTTTCACAAAACACCTAATTACAATTTTTTAAAAATATTAGGATGCCTTTGTTTTCCCCTTACTAGACCCTATAATAATCACAAACTTCAACTAAGATCTCAACCTTGTGTTTTTATAGGATATGGTATTTCTCAAAAGGGATATAAGTGTTTAAATTTATCTTCTAACAAAATTATTATATCTAGAAATGTAACATTTATAGAAACAAGATTTCCTTTTAAAGATTTCCCGTCAGAATTATCTAACACAAATACTGATGCATTTTCTATACCACTACACTTTTTACAGCATCATACTATATCTAATTTAATTATAACATCTTCTTTAAATACAAGTCCCTCTAATCAAGTTACAACCACCTCTTCCATCCCATCACAACAAACCGAAAGCCCAAGACTCTCAAATAACTCACAGCCGAAAACCAATCAACTCCCACAGCCCAATTCAATTCACTCTAACCTAGATCTCCAATCACCAAATAACACAGCCTCCGCTGGGCCCTCAACCTCAAATTCCCAACCCAACACCGACCCAAATGTTACTCCTATATACCCATCTTCTCCTTATAACGGTAACAAAGATTCAAACCACCTATCTTCTTCTTCACAACAGCCTTCCTTTACGATATTTCAACAAACACTTGTTGAGCATAACAACTCTTGTACAAATCACCCATCTCCTTCTGTCAGACAGCATGCCATGGTGACAAGATCAAAGGATAATACTTTAAAACCCAAACAATTCCCAAAATACATAGCCCACCTGTCCAATACCGAGATAGAACCAACATCATTTTCACAAGCAAACAAATCATCCCATTGGCGTGATGCAATGTCTTCTGAACTCAATGCTCTTGCTCTAAATAATACATGGACCTTGGTACCTATCTCGAATGATCAAAAGGTAATTGGTTGCAAGTGGGTGTATAAAATCAAAAGAAAACCCGACAGATCTGTGGAGAGATATAAAGCTCGCCTAGTTGCAAAGGGGTTAAACCAACAAGCTGGCATAGACTACATCGAGACCTACAGCCCAGTGGTACGAGCCACAACTATCAGAGTCATTCTTTCATTGGCAATCTCATCACAGTAGTTTATACAACAATTGGACGTGTCGAATGCTTTTCTCAATGGAGAGTTAATCGAAAGAGTCTACATGGAACAACCTACAGGGTTCATTGATTCAGTTCATCCAGACTACGTGTGCCTTCTACATAAATCCCTCTACGGTCTTAAACAAACCCCACGGGCTTGGTTTGATAAATTGAGCAAATCTCTCACATCTTATGGTCTGGAGCCTTCCAACTATGACCCGTCTCTCTTCACTTCTCATTCATCCACCGAGACCTTGATGGTACTGGTATACGTTGATGATATCGTAATTACAGGAAGCAACCCAGCTGCAATTCAATAATGCATCTCATTTCTTAAAAGTCAGTTTGCAATCCGAGACATGGGGAACCTCCATTATTTCTTGGGTATAGAAGCAAAGTTCAACAGAGAAAGATTGTTTTTATCCTAAACCAAATATCTGTCTGACATTCTCCGTCGCACAAACATGGAAAAATGCAAACCTGTCAGTTCTCCAATGACTTCAGCAACAAATCTCAGTCAGCATGGCAGCAAACTATATGCCGATCCTCACCAGTTTCGTAGTGTGGTAGGAACACTTCAGTATGCTACCTTAACTAGACCCGAAATTGCATTTAATGTGAATAAATTGTCCTAATTTATGCACCAACCTACAATTGATCACTGGGAAGCTGTGAAGCGTGAGCTACGTTACATTGCGGGTACATTACAGATAGGCATTCAAATATACAACAATTCCAACACTGCCATCCATGCGTACGGTGACGCTGACTAGGCCGAAAACATAGACGACAGAAGATCCACTTCGGGATTCTGTATTTTTCTTGGAAAGAATATAGTTTCATGGTGTGCTCGCAAACAGCCAACCGTTTCCAGATCCAGCACAGAAGTCGAATACCGGAGCTTAGCCCTTACGTGTATCGAAATTCTATGGCTACAGTATCTTATTCAAAAAATTTGGCCTCACAATCAACCGATCCCTACGTTATGGTGTGACAACATCGGTGCCACGTTTCTAGCAGCTAACCCTATGTTCCATGCAAGGACTAAACATATAGAAATTGATTACCATTTTGTACGAGAAAAAGTAGCAGCCAAACAGCTATCAGTACGATTCTTATGCTCCGCCGACCAAATAGCCGACATCATGACTAAACCTCTACCCTTACCTCGGTTTCAATTTCTGAGATCCAAGCTCAACGTGCTTGACAACCCATTGGCTTGAGAGGGGAGTGTTAAGATACACAGACATACATCAGCAATAACACTGCGAATGTCACAGAGGATCAACTCTGTCACAGAAGATCATCAGCTTTGTTTAAATAGCTAATTAGTTTGTAATAGGTTTACTGTCTAGATACATATGTATTGTTAGAGCTACTCAACTATAAATATAGGACTGCTACAACATGTAAAGATCAATCAATATACAATCAAGATTCATTTACGATCAAGACTTCTCTACACCTCTGTCTCTGTTTCTTTACAAGAACGATTAAGCAATTTTTTGCCTGAACCATTTCATTGAAAATATGACCCAAAAAAATCTCGCGTTAAACGTTTCGTTTAAAATAATGATTGAAATGATCAAAATTTTGTAATCGTTTAGTTGGAAAAGAAATGATAGGTAAAATTGTACAAATTCACCAGATAATTAAATAGATAAATGAGAAATTCAAAATATTTGAAGAACAAGAAGAACAGAAGACAAGTTAAGAAAGCTAAAACAAGTATTGGCTTACCGTAAAAAAGCTAAAAAAATAAATGACTTTTGTCAAAACAGAAAATAAACCTTATAAATTCTGAGATCGAAAATATTAATACTTTGATAAAAAAAAAAAGTACTTTCATGCTCGTAATCTTAAGAAACAAAATACAAGTTAATTCCGAAGATTTCGAATACATATTTAGTCTGACAGTGTGTTGTGTGTTTTTAAGGTGTGCCTGAAGACTTAATTTAGGAAGGAAAGGAATTAAAGATTAGGTGAAGATTTTATTGTTACTTGCTCCAAAAATATCAGAAAAAAAGGAAGGAAGAAGTCTATGAATTTAAATCTTTTTCTTTTAATAATGAATTTTGTTACCCTTCAAATTGATGTGTAATTTTTTTCTTTCTTTCTCTTCCCTTCTTCCTCTTTTCTTCCTTCCTCTTTTTAGGCCCGAAGCAGACCTTAAAAAAGTCTTTAAGTACCAGTACTGTACCAAATCGAGTTTGTTTCAGCATGTTTAGTAGTATGTTCAAGTTACAGAAATCTCATCTCGACTGAGCGTTAATTAAAAGTAGATAAAGAGAGAAATCAATTTCACAACTAATTAAATTTAGGCATAATTGAACATATATCATTCAAAAGCTTCAAAATTATGTATTTTCCTCTATAAATTCGAATATCTCCTTTGAAAATTTAAAAACTCATAAATTACCCATTTTATTGTTTTATACTAAAACTCATTTTATCCTTCATAAAAACATAAAAAAAAAACATAGCTTCTTTAATGAAAATATCGATCTTATAATTAATCGATTTCTGAAGTCAAATTAGTCACTTTGTACTTATGATATATACCCGGTGACATTAAAACATACGGCCTATTTTATCCTTAAAAAAAGTATAAATAACTATTTCTTGTTTAATATAAATATCGGTATGATATTTTATCGATTTTCAATAGCAAACTGTTCATTTATCTACTTTGATACATACACAATAATATACCTACATGTTCTCAGATATACATTAAAAGTACAAAATGACTAATTTGTCCTCAGAAACCAATCAAATATAAGATCAATATTTTCATTAAACAAACTACATTTTTAATGTTTTATTGAAGGATAAAACTAGTATTTTATTACATTTAAAATGAGTTTTAATATAAAAATAATAAAATGAATAAATTTGGAGTTTTTAAATTTCGGAGAAGAAATACGTAATATTCAAATTTAGAAGAAAAAATACGTAATTTAAAGTTTTCGAAAAGTATATGTAAAATTCGACCTTAAATTTATATTGCTACAATACATATATAATACTATTCTAGTTTTATTTAGAAAAATCACGGTACTACAGAGTTCTAAATGAGATCATCTATCAGTTATCATAGAAGAAGAATCATAGGCATCATGTGACTCTCATGCGATGCTCTGTCTCCTCTGTCTCTGATCCCATCCTCTGAGTTCTTGTCCCTTTTTATTTACAAAAATATATAATGCGAAGTGCTGCGCATGGAGTGGGAAGGAGTTCGGATCTGCTATTGCGTTATATCGCGCTATATCAGAATTAACGGTCCGAATCAATCGTCTAATTACAATCGACCGTCAGCAATGAGAATTAGAAAATATTTACTTTTACAGTAAGAGTATCGATGCAATTGAACGCTACACGGTATTGCGCAACAACGAAATCAATTTCAGTGGAAAGTATCATACATGAATATGCTATTTATTCTTCATTTATTTCAAAGGACAGTTTGCGTTAATTTATTGGTTGTACGTATGTTAATTTATTGGCTGTACGTTTACGTCAAGTATATATATATATATATATATATATATATATATTTGTTTGGAGGCTGAGAAATTTTGAAATTAGGAGTTTCAATTAGTTTAAGATCATTTTTTTCCAGCAATGGCGAATAAGATGTTACCTATTTTGACTGAGGAATTCATCACTATGCTGTTTTTTTACTGAGCAATTTACCACCGAGTATTGTCAAGTCGGTTCGTCCTGGGATCATCAATTAAAGGATATTGGGCTGAGGATGCACAGCCATGGCCCATGCATGCCATGGCCCAAAATCACCCAAAAATATAGGTGGCCTGATTCAATAATGTTGGCCCATTATAGTTTTCCTTGCTGAGATTCGTACAGGCCCATCTAAAGTAATTCGTGATTGCAGTTCATTATCCATTTTACAAGGTAATTAAGAGCCTTAAAAAGCCTACAAAATGGGACGGTTGATCATTAAATTAACAAGGGAATGAGAAATGAACCCATTTCATTGCAGCATTTGCAAAGGACATTAATTAATTAAGGAACAAATATCATTAAATGATCCATTAATTGAGAAAAGAACTGAGTTTGTACCTTGACGAAAGTAGTTCAGTAATTGAATGATTTGATACATGATCAGTAGTTCTCTTGCGTTACGTCATTATAATTAATGTGTTGAACTTAATTGTGACAATTAAATTAGTGTCTTTCCTTCTGGCCTAAGGATACACCACTTACTGCATGCATTTCCACTTGCATGTAACATGTTTGTACTAATGCTGCTTGTCTTTAGTTCCTTGCAAGCACTGTTTTCAAAATCGGACCGAACCGGACGGTTGGACCACAAAAAATCTGAACCAGACAACTTTCGGTCCGCTTAAGTTGAAAGACCAAATATGCGACTGAACCGAACAAAATCCGAATAAACCGACAGTTTTTGACAGAACCGATTGAACCGGACTAGAAAAGCCGGTTTAAATTAGCTTTGGCCGTCTTTTTGTCCAATGCTTCACTTCACGACTTTTAACATTTTCTTTATTAAAAAAGGCTCATTCTGAGGAATAACTAATAAGCATATGGGAGCTGTGCATTTAATTGAAGTTAGATTATGTTTGGTAAAGTTTTTCAAATGGACCTTACATTATTTAATATTATCATATTATTTGTCATAAATACAAATCGATACATAAATCACACAGATTCATCTGAATATATTTTTTTTAAACAATAATTGATATTTTGTTATATTTTATATTCTATAAAATTTATTCACTTTTCAAAAAAATTATAAATTTTATTATTATTACAAAGTGTTTCATATAATTATTCAATAAATATGTGAATAATTTCATAAATATAATGTGTATGATGATAATTATAAAAATATTTCATGTAACCAGCAACTAATTTGATGGACTCGGACCCGACAAATTATAATTTTATTTAAATCAACACTTCTTTACTGATTTATAAATTTGTTGTTTTTAGAATATTATTTTTTAATCTAAATTGAATATAATTATTTTGACATATAAACTTCTATGTGATTAATATAAAGTGCTTAACAAATTAACAATTGAACCGGTTGATCCAGCGTTTCGACCAGTGAACCGGTGACCCAAAGTGTTACCGAACCGGTGACCCAAAGTGTTACCGAGTCGACATCTTTAAAAACATTGCTTGCAAGGATGCACTGCCATGGCCCATGGCTCTTGCATGCCATGCTCAATCCAATATTATATTATATTATTGTACCTCTTAGATACATGCATGGGGTGATGGGGCCTATATGTTTGCTTTCTTTTATTATCTTTATATTTTTTTACTCTTCTTTGTGGCAAATTGGCAATATTATATTATTTTTCTCTTTTCATGGATTTAGATGCAGTATTGAACTTTTTTATTTTAAGGATGGCTGCTAAAAATATTCAGATACTATATATAATTATATATTAAGGATTAATCAACAAATAATGTTTAAAGTGTGCAAGTGTCAACCAAACTACATATCTCTCGGGCTCGTAATTAAAAATACATACTAAATTTTTATTCTCAAGCAAATTTTAAAGAAAGTAAATTGATGTAACTGTTTTATTCACTATATATTCACTTTCAATTACCTAATTACAATCAGAAAATAAAACATATACACCATACATATACATATACATACAATAACTCGTCAATGCATCTCTTACCAACCTATATAATCTAAGCCTATATACAAGAGAACTTAAACATAGAGAAACAGGGAACCCCCCTGTTATGATTTGCTTGTGCATCCGATCCACTGTGACCAACTTATATATCCCAATTGGCATAATTTGACAGTTCCAATTTCCAGTATTCGGCAGAAATTAACAACAGAATACTAATTTGTTAATTTCTGCTAACTATTGGTTGAGCACTGAACACCTCGTACCGAGCTTACCGGCATAGGCACGCCTGGTGGGCTGTTCAATACTGTGACACAATCTACCTCCAGTTTGTAACTGCCCGACATCCATGAACCGACTTTCCAATGGATGTTCCCTTCTAATTTCAAATTGAGAGTCGATAGCTTCATGCCTGTTGGACCCACCAGATTAGCTGAGAGGATGTCACTATCTAGCTCTCCTTGGTTGAAAGATGGTAATGCAACGTCTGGCGTAATTTGCACTCCAGCATATACCAGGTACATGTGCAGCTCGTCGTAGTATATGCTGGCATGAGAATTAGGGTTTTTTGAGATGAGGGTGGTTGATATGGTAGAATTGAGTTCAGATAGGTCTTTGAGGTAGAATTTGGGGTTGTTTGGGTGAAGGAGAAGCCAAAGGATGAAGGAAATGGAAAGGAGAGAGAAAATCAGACCGGAGAGAGAAATTAAGAGCTTTCTGTTGCCTTTAATGTGATGAAATATTTGGCTGCGGCCTTTCTTAGAGCAGTCTTTTGGAGGTGATTCTGTAAATTTAATAGACATTTGCTGGAGTAGAGAAAGAGAAATAGTTTGTTCGAATGAAGTCAAGAGATGAGTTGGATCGATGCAGTGGATATATGGTTTAAAAAAGTGTGCTGAGAAGAGATGGTGGCGTTTGTCAGTGATCTTGAACAAACAAAAGCATGCAATTATTACATATCAACAAGAAAAAGAAGCAATCATTTGCAATTGGGAGCCATAACTATCTTTAGTGGAGATAAGGGTTAGTTATGTTTGGTAACTTTGGTTGCATTTTCCAACTAAACTTGTGGAGTTTGTCAATGCAAAATTTGTGACCAATGACCATAAATTATTTTTTTGGAATGAATATTAGTATTTCTGAATTTGTGAAAACAATTTCGACTCGGTATGTGTAGTTACAGTTTATCCAAGAGACTCAGAGACATCAAATAGTTGCTTGTTATACTATTGAAAATATATATATACTAGTAATCACATTCGTGCACAGCAACGAAAGAAAATAATATTGACGAAAAATTGCCCCATATTAATACATATTAAAAATCACAGTTTCATAAAAAAAGTATATATTATAAGGATATATATATATATAATACGAGCATGGCTAAAATAATATGCATAGTACACCACATAACGTATTATGGGGTCATTTGTATTTAATTTGGTCATTAAATTGATATTTAAGTTGCTCAATAAATTCTTCATATCAAAATCTTGTAGGAAATAAAATTTCGTGATTTTTAGAGCTTTCTTGCTATTTTTTAAATATTTTTTAAAAACAGCCCAGAAATGACACTTTTGTAGTAAATCTGGACTGTTTTTAAAAAATATTTAAAAAATAGCTAGAAAGCTCTAAAAATCACGAAATTTGATTTCCTACAATATTTTCATATGAAGAATTTATTGAGCAACTTAAATCTTAATTTAATGACCTATATTTATATGCATAGTACAAAATGAGATATATTATGCATATTATTTTAGCCATGCTCTCCCAAAAGTTTGAGGCCAGCATTTATTGCTAAAAAATATTGAGTGCTTACAGAAGCTTGAATTGATGATTTCATTAAAATTATTTTAGTTAACTATTATTATACTACTAGATCATTTACGGTTGCAAACATGTTGTAAGAATTTTCATGTCAAAATTAAGATCACAAAAACAGAGGAATAACTGTATCAAATGAGACGGTACCACTATCCATTTTAATTGATCAATTTTCATGAACCAATCTGATAAACAATTAGTTGTTCTCATATAATAGCACGGAATCTTTTTTTAGGACAAGGAATAAAATTTGAAGCCTTGAAGGTGATGCATAATTTCATTATATTTTAAATTTTGTACTTTTTTAAGCACAAAATTAAAACATAGCTATATTTTAAAAGTATGGCCCAATTTTAAAGTTTCCTTTTATAAAATCACTTTTTTGAGTTTTTTTTTCCATTAAGAGAGATGAGTCTTTTTAATGGAAACATGAAATATAATATAAATTAGTCAACTTTCTTTCCAGAATATAGTGGTCAATTGACCTCATTGTTATAAATTATTATTTATTAAATGCACATAACCAAAAAAAAAAGGCATTATAGACAGTATTGTAAAATACGGTCCCGTGACCGCATATGCTACTACAACACAAAAGTATTCTTAGGCATAATATTATTTATAAAATATGTACAGTGAAAATTTAAATATTAATTTTATATATTTAATATTCAATCTACAAGAAAATTGACTATTAAAGATACCGACAGAATATTTTATAGCAGGTAAGAGCACCTTAGTTATTAAAAATAGACTTTTTATAACGAATGTCTGTGAGGTCTGCTATAAAATGTGAACTTTTATAGCAGACGTTACAGTGGGTCCGCTATAAAAGATTTTATAGCGGGTGGCTTCAATAGTTCGGTATAAAAAGTTTTTAAATCGAATTTGCTTACATATTCACTATAAAAAGTTTTGAACAAATTAAAAAATTTGCCCACGGATCACCATTTAGTTCTCAATTCAACTGTTAATTATTTCAATTCAACGCTCTAAAAAATCACAGTGTCTCACGGATTAAGACATTTTTTCTTCCAACAATTTTTGTTCTCTATATAAGACATCAACTCTCCATCATTTTTCCTTTTTTTCACAAAAATATGCTCTCATTCTTCTTTCCTCCTTCAAATATTATTGTACTCCTTCAAGCTTACCTTCAAAATTCTTTGTTCAATTATTTTATATATTTTCGCTATGAATGATAAACATATATATGAGCTTTAAGTATTTTTGCCTTTTTCGTCTCCTTAATCTTTTTCACAACTTTTTTAATTATTACTGTAAAAATAAACTTAGGTTGTTTCGTAAGGTCGTTTAAAATAAAATTATGCTGTTGAAAATCATATTACAACTAATATACAAAGAAGAAATAAATTACAGTAATAAAACATATTTGTAAATAGTAATTTTTTTCTTTTGATTATATATTACGAAAGAACATTTCTGCAAAAAAAAATGCCAATCAAATCAATCTATAAATGCTCAAGCTGTCACTGACACAGAAATCGTTTTTTTCAAAATCTTTTATAGCGGATCCTAGATGACCCTCAATATAAGAAGGGGCCTTTTATAGCGGGTCAATCCCAAGGTCCGTTATAAAAGGTTAGATTTAATAGTTCTAACCCAAGGTCTGCTATAAAAAGTTAGATTTAATAGTTGCTCTGACCTAAGGACCGCTACAAAAGGTGAGAATCGATAGTGGATGGCTAGAAAGGTCCGGTATAAAATTCCATATTTAATAGCGGGTGCTCCAATCTTTAACAGTCCTCCGCCCCCTTTAACAGCCACCCTCATCTCCGGTATTAAAGGGGTATTTTCACCCGCTATAAAATGTCAGTTTTATAGTAATGTACGGATGTGAAGTGTTACATGCGATGAAGTTAATATGTGGTGGTTATATGTAACATAACTATGTGGGCGCATATGCGGCCTGCTTAATTAGGTGGGTATGCGAACAAATAATAATATATGTGGCAGACATATGTCGGATATGCGAACGCATAGTAATATATGTGGATGCTTAGGCGGAAAATAAAAATATCTGGTCTCTCAAATACGGGACCATAATGTCATGATTTATTTACTTTTCTTCTTTTTTGATCTTTTTTGCATAAGTTATGTTTTATAGGCTTTATTTTCTTAATAAAATTAAAAACTCATGCGCATATATGAAACCGCATATAAATCTGCATATGCGACCTCATATTGCGTAAGCGATATGCGACACCTTTCCGCACGCATATGCAAATCTGCATTTTACAACACTAATTACAGAAGAAAGTATTAAAAGAAAGGAGAGAACTCCTGAATTCATCATATAATGGTATTAACATGCAAATAGTTACATCTGGGGTATTGGAGCACATATATTTGATGAAGTGAAATAAAGTAAAGGGGTTAACATCATTAGATCTAAGAAAGTTATTACATGTTCATTATTGGTTTTCAAATTAAGTATCTTTTTGTAGAAATTTTCAAAAGTGAACTTCATTACCTCTTACCTTTGGATCTTTTATTTCAGAATGTTTTTTTCTAGCAGGTGCACCGTATATACACACATGAGCAGATTCAGAGGTTATTTTAGTTCGGACACAACTAAGTTCGGGTACTGAGGTTAAGAACAAGCCCGGACACAAACTCATTAAAATCCACTAAAATATCGCTAAAAACTCATTTTTCCCTACATAAATAATTAAAATACATTAAATTTTATATTTTTTGAAAATCAAACATGAATACTTGTCCGAACTTGTCCTTGAATAGCTCGGCTCCTGTATACACATCTAGACATCTAGCTATACCAGGCATATTACTCCAGAGAAAGTACGTTCCTCTGAAGTATTCTTTAATTTTGCGAAGCCTTTTTGTCAAGAAATTAAATATACATAATATTTTTCTAGCGATATGATAGAACTAATTAACCAATATACGAATTGTTGCATAGGTTAATTTCACAAAAGAACAAACTAAATTAAAGCTAGTTAGTGACTTAGTGAGCTGAACAATCGTTAATGGCCAAGTTCAATTTGGATCTTTCCAAGTATATATATTATATATATAATGTGTGGTGCGACGCATGCAATGAAAAACAATCATATGCTATCTCTTTTTTATTAGTTCCGAAACAAGCTTTTTCAAAAAAGGTAGGTGGTGAACTTGCCATTAAACTATCTAATTATATAACCTTTTGTTTTGTTCCCTTTACGTTAAGATTTTCTAAAGGCAAATCATATTTATATTTTCTTTGCGATATTCTATTTAGAGTATTTTAAATTAGTAACGAATTTTAATTTTGTTGATATCGTTTGTCACACCTCAAAATCTACTGCTTCAATATTCGTAGCATCTTATATTATAGCATCCATATTGATTGGAATATTTATGGTCAATAAAAAGAAAAAAAAATGCTAAAAGTTAACTTCGAATTTGTTATTAATTAATAATTAGTGGCACTCCAAACAATAATAACAATAGCGATGACGGCGATGACGACGACGACAACAACAAAGCCTTTAGTTCCAAATAAATTGGGATAGGCAGCCGCAGGAGATGAAATACAATCGGAGTAATTTAACAAAAATATATGTCAGGTAATTTGTAATTTAATTTATATAAATTTTCATTTATCTTATGTAATTCACACTTCACAAATAAATCTTAATTATGATGATTATTTGAAATGTCAAATGACATACGATCAGAAACTTAATCGACCAAGCCAATCAAACAACACCATCCAATCGATTTCGTATTTACTCAATATTTTCTATTTTGTTATTTTGCCTTTGCTCGCTTGTTTGTTTGCACGACAAGCTTAACTATCAAAGAAGTTCATTTGAGAAATAATTTGTAGGAATATCAGGTCAAAATCAAAAGTGGAGAAACTTTTAACAACATTTTTTGTGAACTGAGCAGAGAACACAAACAGAACTATTCAAATAGAAATCTAATTGGAGAGGAGTTTATTCATTATAGTCCACAACTTTTCACTTTTCAGATACCTAATTTGATTGACAAATTTCGCACCTTCGCAATCTCAGTGGCGTATAGAAATTAAAAACTTAGTAGAAGACCAGATCATAAATCTCAAATCAAGAATATACCGTTCAAATGTGGTAAAGCAAAAGATGAGAAAAAGTGCACCCGTTGTGGTAGCTAGTGTTGTTGGTGAAATGTCGAATCCAGATACCTTGTTTCTTTTTTGTATTTAAATGGAAAGAGGGACATATTGGGACCCGATTCTTCTGCCGCGCAGCACTGACGGACGGTTCAGATTTACTGCGCTGTCAGCTACGGACGGTCCGGATTTGATTCGAGGGGGTCTGAAATTATAAAATTTAGCTTGCACGAATCTTGATGCAATTGAAAGACTGAGATTCGCTGCGCAGCACGCACAGTGACAGTGCCGCGCGGTAGAAGATCTCGTTCCGGCATATTGGCGCATGGGGTCAGGAAACCAATCCATAGAATATACAATTCTGGAGTGGCCGAGTGGGTGAGGATATACATGGATCAGAACAATTAATAGTAAAGATAAGGGATTCTTCTACTAAAGACGATTCAGAATTTTCGGCAGAAATTTAAAATTTACGATTTTGTGAGTTCAAAATAATGCTTATTCTTAGAAAAAATTATTTTATATGATCATTTTTGAAAAAAAAAAAACTAAATATTTGATTGTTTTTGAAATAAAATTTTCAGAAAAAAGATTGTGTGGTATAATAATAATAATAACAATAATAGTAATTATTATTATTATTATTATTATAATAATAGTACTAATAATAATCATCATCATCGAAACGATGCATTTTCAAATTCCACAAAATGCATTTGAATAGTAATAAATGCCGAATGTAACAAAACACTTAACAACTACAACGACGACAACAATAATCATCATCGTAATCTTAATCATCGCTTCTCAGCAAATTGCTAATTTGCCAATCGACCTTCACAAAAGTAGCATAACCTCTTCCGACGATATTCCAAACGTCTGCCTCTCTGGCAACAATTTTCAATCAGAATAGCTCGCTGTTTATGTGAAAGATAATTTGTCCTTCGGCTCTTTTGATCTACCTTTTTTTTTCAAGTTGTGTGATGCTTAATATCATACTTTATATGTTAACTTATATAATATAAAATTACAGACTTAAGAGTAATAGTATGCATGAACATGTTTTGACATATTTGATAGCAAAACAATAAGACAAGAAAAAAGGAAAAGGAAGAAAGTTTAAATGCCAATGAGGCTGTAGAGTGGCATTGAACTTGAGAAATGGTAAAAGAGGGGGCCAAATTCGAAGACCATTTTTTTTTATGAATGCCGATACAATGTTTCGTGTTTTACCTCCCTCCCCCTCAGTTCCCTCGCTGTCACTGACGCGCGGGACCCACGCTTTGACTTTAAGGAGCTCTCCTTTTTGGAACATCTCAAGAGCAAAACACAAGACACCGTAGCTTTTTTCTTTTTTTATATGAATGAACATTGAACTGTAATTAATATAGCTGACAAGAACGTTGGAGTTGCAAACGGAAGGAGAAGTTGAATATTACAAAATGAAGGAGCAAAAATATATTTAGCCTTATATTGATACAAATGTTTACATAAATTTTGTAATAATTTCCACGGTTGGATAAATTCACCACCAGTACATGGAGCACACCTGACACCAAAGAAGGTGGCTACACCTGCTCTAACCTTTCAGTACCTAATAGGCTAATAACCAAATCCAGAATAATGACAACTTTAAGCTTTCAAGCCCGTTTAACAAGTCAAAAATATTGAAAATACAGTCAACTTTATTAACTGTGTAAAACCGTACAAAAGTGAACATTAGTGAATGATACTGCTACCAGTACAAATTATTTCTTCAAATGCAGAATTTGTCATACAAAAAAAATTACTATTCTGAAAACTAGGTAACATTACAAGCTAATAAGCTATACAAAGTACTAGGACAAAGCTAGCTTAAACAAACCTCAATTTGAAAACTATGACATGATTCAATGGGGAAGAATAATTAAGAAAGCACCAATGGAGCAACTCTTTTCAAGGAAGTGGCTGCCTTAATAAGGTCAGATTCAGAGTGAGCTGCCGAGACAAGAAGGCGTAACCCAATTGGGAGTGCACATTTGTCCAGAGGTGATCTTTTTGTTGTCACAATAAGTACAGAATCCTCCTCCAAAACCTAAAATAATAATTTGATTGATTTCAGTCAAAGAAGAAAAAAAAAGAAACATGTTTGAAAATAATATCTGCACAATGATCAGGTATTCAGGTACATATAATGTGACAAATATCTTAATAGAGCTGGCAGAAACTGACATGAACTGAAAAACCCAACATCATTTGCTTGAGCCAAGACCTGACCCGAACCATATATTTTAGAAGTTATATAACAAGACCCAGTTCAACCCCAGACAAAGGATCCGAATAGCAAACTGGACAGTGAGGTAACCAAAAAAGACCAAAAGAAACATGGTTAAAACTTAAAAGCTAAAAATGACCAGAAAAAGATGAGCATACACAAAATGTCCAGAATTTAAAATTTCAAATGGATGAATTCCAGAAATGGCCAACCCAGAAGTCCTTGACTTAAAGCATTGATTTGACAAGCCTATCTGTTAGCAATATATTCCTAATTGGTAAAAGTACACTATGTGAATCAAATCCCTAATAAAGCATACCCGTTTAGCAATTGACTCGAGGAGGTGCATATCAGTCTTGTCAGAGCCGGTTGATTTTTTTAGCTTGAGGAAAACAATGGGAGATAATACATGGCTTGCTACAACAAGCCCTGGCACATCTGATAACTCTGCATTTCCAAATAAACACAATATAATCAAACAATCTATCTACAAACACTGCATGTAGTTGGGTTTGAAGAAGGTAGATAATTGCTCAATTGAAATCTATGGCTGTAATCCTTCAAATAAGCCAAAAATAAAAGAGAAAAACAACCACAATGACAACAACAAAAGAAGGAAGTACCATCAAAAAGAGTAGCAATATTAGCCCTTAGATCCGAAAGAATGGATGGATTTGCCTCCAAATGGTCAACTGCTGTAATTGCAGCACTCGCGAGATATGGAGGCAAAGAAGCAGAGAATACATAACCTGAGCTGCTCAACCTCTACAAGCAACAAGGAAACATGCATTCATTTATTGTTGCTAAAATATGCAGTTGAAAAAAGAGCATATAATAGTAATTTTATTGGATATGTACTATTCCTAAGTTTTTTTTTCTTTTAATAAAACTTACTTGGTGATCAACAACTCTAACACTTCCAGTGCAGAAACCCCCGTCAGTGGCTAGGGCATTTCCCATTCCAGCTGTTATTATATCAAGTTTCTCAATCTGCACATCAAACAATTATTTCCGTCTAAGCCCCAAATTTACTGATCCAAAAGGGATACAAAGAGCAAATAGTATGTAGTCCTATGTACAATTACCAAGCTGTAGTGCATTGTACATTTTCTAATTCTTGAGTCCGGATTTATATTTAATAAAAAAATTATTTTCTTGAGGTGTGGGTCAGTCTGTAAAAGTTTGTGTGCATGTGTGTACTATTAATATCTTTCTCAAAAAGATGAAGATAAAAGAACGCACCGGGACTCCACAGTGCTCAGCAAGACCACGGCCTGAATTTCCAAGCACACCAACAGAATGACTCTCATCCAAGATAATACGGAAGCGGTACTTCTCCTTCAGCCTCACAATCTCGTCTAGTGGAGCTATTTGTCCTGAATTCTGCATCCAAATCAGGGCCAAGGTTATCAGAAAAGAAATAACTTGGAGCTAAGAACAAACTAAAGATTGAATTTCAGATGATCCCGCAAACCACATAACGTCAAACACAATCCTAAATAAATTGTATGATGCACTACTACTACAGTTACTACTGCATCAGTACTTTTTGGTAAATTCTAGTCGAAGGTAATCAAAATTTCCAAGTTCTGTTGGGATTAGGGAACAAATGATATTATGAGGTTTTGCACGGTTAGACACTAATTTCAGCCAAATTAACCCAAAAGAGACGGAGGGAGGGAGAGAGAGAGAGAGAGAGAGAGAGAGAGAGAGAGGAGAGAAAAAGTAGACAAGCTAAACCTGGTAGATGGCTTCAACAACAATGTAACGTCGAATTTTCTCAGGGTGTTTGCTACGACGGGTGACCTCCTCCAACTTTTTTTCTAATGATTTCATGTCATTATGCTTGAAATATGCCACAGTGCTTCTTGAAAGGTACAGCCCATTCTGCACTGCCCAGTGTACCCCCTCATCTCTATATTTTGCAAAAATATAGTAAGTGACAATATATGTTGCGAGTAAGCTTTGCCAATGTAGCAGATTAAAAGTAAAATACACAAATAAAACGAAATAAAGAATAAAAATAAGAACTTACGCAACAATGATATCCCCTTTCTTACAGAAAGCTGGTATAACACTGAATATAGTTGAAATACCATATGAATAGAGGATTGAATCAGGTGTTCCCAAGAAATTTGCTAGTTTTTTCTCACAATCCAGGTGTACATCTGCATACAGTTTAACTTGTATGAGATACAAACTTCTACTGATAGATTGGATGGAGAGAGACAGAACAGTAAAAGATAACAAAAAGAGGTCTCACCAATGGTCCCGTAAAATCCACGAGGCCCGCAAGAACCAACACCATATTTCTCCAGTGCACCAACACATGAATCCTAAATTTTCACACGTTAAGAGTCCAGCATGGAACACAGTTAAAATATTAGGGGAAATAGGAAAGGTTGGATAAAGAAACAATTTTTCTCACAGTGATCTTTTCATTTCCAACAAGACCAAGATAATTTGCAGATGCAAAATTTACCACCTCCTTTCCATTAACAATTGCATGAGGTCCTGCAGCACTGTACCACAGTAAAGAAAGAAATAAGGAAGAAGGAAAAGTAAATTCAATCCTCCAAATGAGTTGACTTTCTAAAAACATAAAATAAAATGGACCTTAATATACTGTTCTAGAATTTTTAGTATTACATAATGCTGCAGAATTGAAGAATAATGCATCAAAATGAAGAGAAGAGGATGGAATTAGAATAAGTAGATTATGTTGAAACCTTTCCAGAGTAGGGGCCTCATCCATCATGTCCTCAGTAATTTGTGGGGTCAGGGGCTCAGGAACCCATTCATCACATAGCTCGTCTATTTCCTGTTTTTATATTTGACCAAAAGAACTTAAATGTTAGCACAGCACAATAGATGAAGTATTCAACTGCCTCTGATTGGAAGTACATCAAAGACACTGTAAAAATAAGACCTTTTCTGTCAGAGGTTTCTTAGGAGGTTTGTAACTCTTCCTTGTAAGCTGGAATAATATCACCACTACAAGTAATACTTCAACCACCAGGTGGCCTTCATTTTGAAATTTGAACAAAAAATTAGATTCATTTGAAAAAACCAAAATATGAACATAGTTAATGTATTAGGTACTCAAAGAGTGAAAATTAGTATTAAGCTTAGTAGCTCCCAAAATTCAACTCTCTTTTCCCAAACATCAAAGCCCTATTAGCATTGCAATTACATAATTAGGCCAACTGTAAAAGGAGAAATTACCATCAATAGGTACCCCAAAAACAACAGCTCTGGTAGGAGCATCAAAAGCTGAAGAGAACCAGTCCAGCACACGTGCTGTTACATTCACCAGTGCTCTTTCCATCTTCTTTCAGTTTAACCTCCTAAACCAATTAAAATTGCCCCAAATCGTTAATATTTTGTGTGTGAGTAACAGTTGGCCAGACCTGAAAAGTGTACATATACTGAATTGTTACATTCATTTCAGATGTAACCACACAAAAGATAATCTTATCAGATGAAACTACTAAAATGGAATTGTTATGCCAGATTTAAGATGTAGTCAAAATCAG
This sequence comes from Eleocharis quinqueflora, assembly GCA_964058865.1. NCBI lineage: Eukaryota > Viridiplantae > Streptophyta > Magnoliopsida > Poales > Cyperaceae > Eleocharis > Eleocharis quinqueflora. The sequence continues at coordinate 43,939 of CAXKVX010001151.1, forward strand.
CAGGGAGTGTAATTGAAGGGTTGTACTTAATAAGACCAGTTTACTGTAATTCTCCTTATGCAAAATGTGCTCTTTTAAGTGGAATTAAACTTGATCTATCAAAATAATTATTCAGGTATTCATACTGTAAATCAACAGAATTGAAAAATAACATAATATTCAAGATTTACACTAGAAACTTATTTTGAATTAATAAATGGGCTTGTCGAATTGAACTAGAATACAAATCCAGAAAGAATTTAAGAATAAATCTAACCTAGTAGCAGGTAGAAGACAAGGATCTTACCGTTAGGAACCCGAAGTATCTCGCTCTCTCGTTCTCGTCCTCTCTTTCTCAGAGTATCTATACCGAATCTATGTAATAACTGAATAGGCAGCGATTTATATTTATAGGAATAGATACAAGCGGTGAAATATTGAAAATTGGAATCAAACACTAGGTAGTGAACGTGAAGGATACGAATGGGGGAGAGGGATCGGTGGTCTCCTTTGGAGAGCTTGACGATGAATTGTAGAATTAGAGGTCAATTTAGGTGTATTTTTTTTTCTCTTTGTCACTTTGTCCTCGGTGCATCAGTGCATGTGACTTTTATTCGGCGTGGACCGGGTCCCAGAAACCATACCCGGTTTGGTTTTTTTACCACTCTCCGATCCAGCCCGGTTTTATGTTCACTGGGAGCCGAAAACAGGCCCGACTATCGATGAGTTGACCGTAGATCTAATCTTATTGTCGCTATTACTGTTTGTTTCTAGTTTTGGCTGGTTTGTGTTCTAATTTAATTAAATAATAATTAGATCTGTAATTTGAGGTTCTGTTCAATTTAATTAGAACTCATAATATCTACATAAAATTTTATAAAAAAACTTTTTATTATTTTATATACATTAATGAATTGTTTTATGAAAAACATATGAATTATATACATGTAATATAAAAATAATTACATGGATTATATGAGTTATATACATGTGAGTTATATGAACTATATACGTGTGATATGACAAATATATACATAATATGATTTATAGTATATGATATATTTATATATGTATATATAAATATGAAATATTTTATATGTATATAGTATGAAAATATATACATCTTGATATTCTGAATGAATGACTTTTGATATTCATACAATTAATAAAAAGAGCATAATTAGTAATGCATTAAATACAATAATAAAGATATACAATTAATACAAATAGAACAATACAGCAGATCCATGTGGCGAGTGTGACAAAAAGAAATTTAGCAAATTTCAAACTTCTACACGAAAATCGCAAGAAAAGTTGTCACATATTATCCAACCAAATAATAAAAGGCTCATATTAAAGCGGTAAAAGAAATAAACGATCCAGATTGAAGTGTTGATATCTCCTTAAAGCCGGCACGCCGACACACATCCATCTTTATACTTTTTTAGATAATGGGAGCTGATATGCGATCCCGCAATCGATACCATCATCGATCCCAATAGGGCGAGTCCAGTCGGGTTCAGTTTGCATATTGTTTTTGTTATGATGCATGTTGTTTTTTATATTATTCATGTTGTTTTTGTTATTATGCATATAATTGAGCGAACGCTCAACTGAAAACGGAGGTTGATATGCTCATTGATGCGGACTGGACGAATCCAGTTGCATTCATTTTGAAAATTGTTCTAGTTATGATGTTGTTATTTTGGTTATTATGCATATTCTTTTTGTTATTTTGCATGTAAATAACATACACAATAATATGAATAACATGCATAATAACGCTTATCTAATATAATTTTCATACATAATATAGATCTGACTATAAATAATGTCAAATGCATAATAATACAAATAACATGCATAATAATACAATTAACATGCACAATTCAAATTAATTAAGTTATTATGCACATTATTTGAATTATTATGCATATTATTAGATGCATAATAACCAAAACAACATGCATCATAAATAGAACAAGTTTTCGTCGAAAATCAACTGAACGTGTTCAGGGCGTATCAATGACGGAACCGATGGTGGTATCGGCAGAACATTTTCCTTAAATAATATATATAATTAAGTAGATCAATTTGTGTACCAGAAATAAAAAAAAGGCATGGTTTAAGATGGGTTAGGTAAAACATAACATTCTTGATAACTATCTATATTAAAACTTCTATAAACTTGACAGTCATCATCAATTTTAATATAATAAATAAAACTTCTATCATTTTTTTCTTGAAACTATATACTTAGATATACAAATAAACAAAGCATAAAAATACAAAAAAAGTAGAAATTAAAACCACACAATAATTTAGAGCTCATATACGATCTACATACTTATATTGTTTTTGTTTTTTTTTTAAATAAGCAGGAGCACTTGTCACTTCTATTTCATAAAAAATTACAAAATTCCAACCACAACAAATACACTTAATCTTAATATCCCTAAATCCTTCATCGACACTAAGCAAACACTCTTCTACTAGCTTTATGATATCAATACAACTATCAATTGTACTGGTACATCAACCTTATTAATCTGATAAAACCAAACACATGTCCACATTAACAACAACTATCAAAACTGTAAAAAAAACATAGCAGGCATTAGAAAAACTTGCTAAGAACAAACACTAATCTCTGAAACATTAATGATTTTACTAAATATCTTCACCCATGGCACTCTGCATCTCCCCACTCGGCTGCAACTTCTCCTCCAATGTTGTTGTTGTTCCCAGAACCCCAAATTGTCCTGATTGCACAAATCACAGAATCACAAAATCAGCATACCAATCCTGTCAATGCGTACCAGTATTCAGATTTCCAAAATCACAGAATCATCATTGCACTGTCTCATAGATCGTCGTCGCCATTGCTCAGTCTGTGGACGTTGCTCGGTCTGTCTTTGCATCTATGTTGCACGGGTGCATGTGTGGGTATCGTATCTGATACGATATGAGTGTGGCGATACATTATTTTTCAAAATACTAGAATACGGCAAAGTATATATAAAATAATAAAAATCATATTATGTATTAAAATATTATAATATGTAACAATTTTGATCACAAACACATGTTTGTTGCAATGGTTTGTACTTTTGATAAGTCAAAATTGTGTATGTTTAAACCTAGGATTAATTGTGCTAAATAGACTGAGTTTTGCAGGTTTTAGAAGTAATTAAGGTTAAATTAAATTTGTTTTATAAGAGTTCAAGTTGCTGATCTACTTTAGTACATTTTATTGCAGGAACCAAGAGCTAGATGTCCTTTTTTTTTTTTTGGATAAAAGCATCCCCGAATTAGAGAGCCGGCTTCCCATTATGATGAAAGCAAAAAATACAAAATAGTCTTTGATAGTATGACCAAAATACTGATAACTCAAGATTGTAAAGTTCTTTCTTAGCTTTTCAATGCACTTTGAATTATCTTAACTAGAGTTCGAATAAAAGACATATGACCAAAATACTGAACGTTGCGCACTGAAAAATATCCCAGTCGTACCTCAGACGTATCGGGTGCGTATCGCACGTGTATCCGTATCGGATGCGTATTCGATATGCCGTGCGACGGGATTTTGGATTATCCGAACAACTTAGCTTCGCATACACCCACGAGCATATCAGAGAACACACAACACCTCTCCATAATCGCACAGATTTGGATGAACATCAAGTCGATCTCATTTTCCAACTCGTTGCACCAGTAGCCACCACTCTCATATCAACTCCTACTCTCAGATCCACTATCATCATATCAACACCCGTCAAACTACTCAGATCCTCCATGTCGCTGAACTCATATGTGAGGAGAGGAGAGGAGAGGAGAGGAGAGAGAGATGATAGAAGGAAGAGGAGGTGGAAGCGGGAGAGGCCAACGGCACGACCTTCCCACTTAGAGTTTATGTGCTCTCGTTTTTTTCTCTCTTTTCGCTTTTTTGTTTGTTTGTTTGGACATTTTCTTATCATCATACTTATATTGTTTCAAATAAATTACAATTTACTTTTTAAAAACTTGAAAGTCATGTACAACATGTCTGTGGATATTATTAATATTAGAATTGCATCACGGCGTAATGCCGTTTTTTTTTAAGAAGAAATCTTGTATTAGAAAAATAAACAGCGCAATTATACTAACTTCAATTTTTTTGTTAAAGTTAAATAATGTTGTTTCACTGAAATTAGAGTAATATAATAATAAATATCATACATCTTTCTTAAGTTCTTCTGAAAGCATGATGATTTATACTGAAATTAATGACGTATCACGTGTCCGATGCACTGGACACACGTACAATGCAAATTGAATAGCAAAATGACGTGTCGGAGTGTCAGAAAAATTGAACACACCGACACTGAGCATGCTTTATATATAATATTGGTAATATTGTAAACATCTGCGAATATTATTAATGCTATATTGTATATGTCTGATACTACTATTTAGATGATCATTAACATGAATTGTATAGTTTAGTTATCAAAATTGAAATTTCAGGATCTAATTGTCATAAACCATGAATTTAAGTCCTAGACATTATCTCTTATAATTTCTGAGACCAGAGAGAGAAATTTTGAGGGCTCGCATGACATAAGCACCATAGATTGAGATCCTCGAATTTTGTCTTTTAATTTGAATTGTTGAATTATACTGAAAGAATGAGATCAATTTTAAAAATCTTTCTGTAATCCAACAATGCTGGTTCGATCCATCCATTTTTAATCCAACGGTCCATACATGATGACAGAACCTTTTCTATCACAAAATAATAGCAGATTCAGACATTAAGCGCAATAGCCTTGCTCTGAGGTGTATTGACAGTGTGTATACATTGTACAAAGTTGCAAAACTCCTGTGTTGACATGAATTCTCAAAGTTTATTATCCTTCAAATATATAAAGGAGCTGATACGTAGATATCATATTTGATATCTGTTGATACTGATTTTATTATTCATCTTTAGTTGAGTTATCATACACATTATTTGAGTTATTGTTTGTAATGAAATAATTATACATGTTGTCGATTTTATTATGTACTTTTAGTTGAGTTATCGTGCACATTATTTGAGTTATTATGCATTTTATTTTCTGTAATGAAATAGTTATACATGTTATTTTTTGTACTGAAATAGTTATGATATAACATGCATAAAAACTCAGATAATGTGCATTATAACTCAATTAAATATGCATAATAAAATCAGTATATCAAATATGATATCTACGAAATATTATCCATATATAAATAAATTCATTGTTTATTGATTTTATTCTAGCACCAATCCAATTCCACGGTTTCAGAAAAGAAGCCCCTTGGGCGCACAACACACTCAAAATTAAGTATTTACCGTGTATCATTGTCCCCAACTTGCCAAGTTTCTAATTATTCAAAACTGATACTGACAAGATCATTTAATTTAACATTATAATGCCAAAGACCTTCAATTAAGTAGAAATATTAATAAAATAGGATTAAAAGTAGCTAAGAATAAAGCCTTCCACTTTCGTTACAAATTCCTAGGTCTTTTGAACAAAACCAGTGATGAGGCAAAATGCAGGCGTAATTTTCTGAATTTCTCAACATTAACACCAGTTCGAAAAATGAAGTTCACTGTACCAATTATTTCATTTTGGAAGCTTTTCTTAGCACGTCATACTTAAAGTTTTGAACGCCTGTGGGTAATTTCAAGGATTTCTTTTTGTTCGAAACAGTAATTTCAACGTTTCCAATCATCAACAACAGCTGAAACAATACAAGTTCAACACACTGTTAACTGGTACGACAGAAGCTTCTAAGCAAGTTAACAAATCAGAAGTAAAAGAAAGAAAAGACAGAGACAGCTACAGATGATTTAAGATTGGATGCGCTACGGATCAACATAACAGTTGGGATTTCCAAGCATGGGCACCTGGCTCATGAACCCCTGCCGAGCAGCAACTAGCATATCACACCTCACATAAAGTGGGCTCCACCTTCCATAAAACGGTCCCGACTGAAATCTAATCCTTCCCTGCACCACCAATCGCAACCCAACGAGGCCATTTGTCTCGTCAGTTATCAACCCCTGCATCACATCATATGACACGGGAATGGCCGCACCACCACCAACCACAGGTGACAGAGCCATAGAGCTGTGGGGCTCCTGGGCCAATGCTGGTAGCTGAGTTGAATATGTAATGGCCTGGTTACGATATGAGAGAAAAACTGAAAGACAGCCATAATTGATTAAAGCATGTTTGTTAGGGTTGTGGATGAGTATCGTGACTTGTGCTGAAGTGGAGATGGAGGTAAATGGTGAAGTGGAGTTGGATAGAGAGAGAATTGCAAATGAGCTGACAGAGAAGTGGGGGTGTGATGGGCGGTAAACAAGGTAGAGTATCAAAGCAATGATACCTAACAAGACAAACAATGCAACCAGACCAATACAAAACCGAGCACTACCAGAGGATGTTTTTGCAGGAGGTTGGCGATATGCATGAGGTAAATGCTTTGGATCAGGGTGGTATGTCTTGGCATCTTGGTGGTGATTAGGGTGTTGGTGGTGATCGGGGTGGTACGGTTTGGCATCTTGGTGGTAAGGTTTTTTATCATGATTCATGGGAGGAGAGGAACAGTGACATCGTTGCTCGGGACAATCAGCCATGAGAGAGAGAGGGAGAGATGGGGTCTGAATTTAAAGAGGGTTCCAGGCTCAAGTTTTATAAAGACTATGGACTATTTGAGTTGGGCAGGTGGCTACTCAAATGTTCTGATTCTTTCAAGAGAAGTGATACATGATTGCCATAAGCTTTATGTGATTCTCTAAGAGTGATCAAAGGATAATTAGTGGAAAGCAGAACTTTAAGATTACTTTGATCAAAGAAAGAGCAGGATGCATATATGCTCCTTGTGCTTTAGCTTTAGTGAGATTATATGCTCTTGTCAACAAGCTTCCTCCTTACTCTTCTTCTTAGCATATGTTCTCATGGTAATATTCTGACTAAATAAGCATAAAAAAGGGACAATGACCAACCTACCAAAATAATGCAGACAATGCATCTGACGGTTCAGGACTTCACTTTAAAAGGCCAACACAACAGAGTTTATTCTTCATTTATGCCAAAATATCCATTTAAAAGCCTCCATATATCTCAATAAACTCCACAAAATATATTAAAAAAGATATCTTCTAGACCAGCCTAAACCTGACTAGCAGAACCATGCCAAAGAATTGAAAGCAAAAGTTCAGAGTGAAAAAAAGGAATAAACCACTCAATTCGGCAGAATTTTGAGTTATTTTGAAATTTTTGCAGCAAGTTCGCGTACAAGTTTTGCAGCAACCATTGCAGTCATGCCATCAACCGTGTCACGTTGGGGGTTGAACTCAACCACATCGGCTGCAACAACATCTGCTTGTAAGTTGTGCAATATGTTTAGCACATCACGAAAGGAGAGCCCCCCTGGTTCAATATGTGATACACCTGGTGCAAAAGCCGGGTCTAGGCAGTCTACATCCACTGATATATAAACACCCTTCGCCCCTTGGCCCAGTTTCTGTCCACATTGAGACACAAATCATGAATAAGAAGTTGAGAACTCCCCAATGAAAATTTTATTTCCAATGTAAATAACAAGTAATTGCTAAATGTGTTAGAGAGAGAGAGAGATAATACAAGATTCTCGAGCACATCACGATCTTTGGAGAAAGTGCGCATTTCATACTGCTCCACACCAAACCTCTTCCCTTGCTCTCGCCCTTCTTTTGTTATTGACCTTATTCCTATCTGGAATTAAAGTATACATTTGTAAAAAGCATTCTTACAGAAATGGAATATAACAAATAGAAGTATGTTTTCAATTCCTATGTTTCTCCAATTCAAGGCTACAACAGGGTCTCAATCCAGGCTTGAACTACTGGTATAGAAATAGGCTGGAAATCCTTGATCCCAACCAACCTAAGTAAGACTGACACAATTGTTAGAGGATCAGGTTGGGTTGGTTTCAGATGAAATGATTAACACTCAGGTCAGGTCTAGTATGAGCCAAACAAGTCATGACCTAATCCATAAACTGTTTCTTGTATCTTCCTTTATTGCATGTGTTTTGAATATACAGATTTGAATAAACAAGCATGGTTCAAAATTTCAAGCCCATGAACACCCATTCTAAGGCAAACATCTTACCACCTCATCTATTGAATCATTTATGCAAAAAAGATCAATAATCTATAAAAGACTCTTCAAAAATGTATGGATCAGATTGGATATTGATCCAGACATGTTGGCCTGCTGGTGAATTGCATCTAACAAATATAAGATAGTTATCAATATTTTTTAAATGCATATTGATTTCTGGAAACTAGGGCAAAAGAGAAACCATTGAACAAAATCACCTCGAAAAACTGTGGGTTGGGTTAGATATGAGTTGAGTCATCTTGACCTGCTGGTGGGTGAAGTCAACTGAATATATAAGCATTAACCAACCCATACTAACCTATAACCGCCCTATCTAATGATTTCACTTTCCACAAACATGAGCAAATGAGAAACTATTAAACAAAACTCACCTGAAGGAGCCGTCTTGCATAGCCTCCTTCCATTATACGGGCAAAAGAAGAGGCATGTGAGTATATATTTCCTTCAAATGAATCATAAATGTCCGGATGTGCATCCAAGTGAAGTATGTCCACAGGTCCACCAAGCTTTTCCGAAACACCTCTGACAACAGGATATGAAATTGAGTGATCCCCTCCGAGCACCAGCGGTCTAAGAGGTTCCTGCAGAATAACTCTAGTAACTTCGGTTTTTATGTACAATATTTAAGGTTTTCCAGTACCATACACAACAGGTACCAGGCCACAAACATGATCAATAAAACAGAAAAATCTGATCGTAAAAATTAAATCACTATCAGCAATATATGGAGTACTCCTCAATAACATGCAAAAATATTGCACATGGGCATCATCTCCTAATTCCTTCAGAACATTGAAAAAGAAGATTCTTTTTTCTATTAATGGAGATATGATTTCTTTGAGAAAATTAGGTACTCATAACATCTCAACTGTTTCTTTTAGGTAAGCTTAATATTGTTAAAACTCCATAAGGGCAATCATGCACAATTTAAGCAACAGGAAATAACCTCTTCCATAACAATTTTTACAGATTCGCTGATAATATTCATTAGACGGTCATCATCTATGGCACAATCACGTATCTCTTGTATCGGAACATCCCCTACATCTGTCAGCACACGTGGGTCATTGAGCTCCTTACCTGTACATTATAGAAGCACTGGCAAATCAGATCATTTAGCTCCCTGCATTTTAGAGTATCAGTATTATCTGTAATCCACAAAATGACTTCTTAATTCTTCCATACTGAAACAAAACTGGTCGTACCAAGTCATAAGGTGCATTTTGCCCTTATGGTTTCTGGTCAGATTACATGGTACTTGCAAGAGCTCCAATAATAACATGTTGGCACTCTGAGCTGATACAGCTGGTATGACCAGGCTAAGACCAAATTCTAAGGTTCATAATAATATGAAAGTTAAGTAATAGAAACCTTCTTCTGTGGAAGAATTGGTACTGCCGCACCAAATAGCCTCTCTAATACGGGGTGGCGCAAATGCGGGACCTTGAAGAAAAGACGAATTGTGACCCAAAGGAACTCCTAGTAGTGATGCTGAGGCCTTTGCACCACCTAGTGCTCTTAATAGTTCCCCCTGTTTGGACACAAAACATTATTAAGTTTCAATTGATTACCAGATTTTGGCAGATCGGTACTGATGCCAGATATATAGTATACACATATGTTGGGATGGTATCACTCTACCAGTACGGACAGTACCTCACTAAACCAGAATTTTCCAATGACAAAGATACCAAATTAACTTTTACATCTAAAAAGGAATTTGTTTTCCGCGTGTTACATATTTTATTACCTGACTAGCTACCAGTAGAGGTGACAGAACCCGACTCGACCCGAGAAACCCGCCCGATCCGGCCTGACCTGATATTTTGAGAAAGTCAAACTACCCGAATCCGACCCGGGATGATCCGTAACCCGGGACGAAGCGACACATAAGCGACCCGAACCCGACCCGTAACCTGAGAAGGCGCGACACATGAGAACCCAAACCCGACCCGAGACGACCCGTAACCTGAGAAGGCACGACACATGATCCGTAACCCGGGACGAAGCGACACATAAGCGACCCGAACCCGACCCGTAACCTGAGAAGGCGCGACACATGAGAACCCAAACCCGACCCGAGACGACCCGTAACCCGAGATGGAACGACACATGATAACTCGAACCCGATCCGATTTGACCTGATACAACCTGTAAATTAATCTAATTCTATCTTGCCAACATCATAATCTAATTTTACTAACATATTAACATCAAATAAAGTCAATATTTACTTCTACAATTTAATAACGCGATCTGATCTTATCTGATTGAACTTAAAACTCAAAATAATACTTGAAATTTGTCGGTGCAACCCGACCCAGTCTCGCCCGACCCGATCCAAGACCCCAAAGTTGTCGATGCAACCCGACCCGGTCTCGACCAACCAGACCCGTCACCCGAAAAAAATCGACGCAACCCGATCCAAAACCCAACCTAACCTCGCTCGGCCCGACCCGACCCATGACCCGAAAGTTGTCGACCTCACCCGACCCGAAACCCGACCCGACCTCACCCGACCCGATCCCAACCCGACTATTGTAAACGGTCAAACTAACCCGACCCGACCCGACCCGAACCCGCCCGACCGACCCGACTTGCCACCTCTAGCTACCAGCCTACCAAAATAATAACCCTAGAAAACCAAACGATATTTTTTAAAAAAAAGAATAATTGAAACCTTGAGCTTGGCGCGCTCGCGGATAAGTGTGAGAGAGGCATCGATGACACGATTCTGACCTTTTTCGATTAAAGAAGCGGGGATGTTAGCAGTACTCAGCTTTTTTACGTGGTGTAGCCACCTCGTCCCCTGACTCATCCCTCTAATCCTGAATCAAGCCTTCTCAGTTCCAAGCGAGAAGATAAACCCAATAAAGTGGAGAAATCGGATGATGAAAAAGTCTGATAAATGTTTTAGATCAATCGAAGGTACATAGAAAAGGAAACCTCCTTTTGTAATTCTCTTCTCCCTTTCCAAATGAAGACAAGCCGGTAGGGTGGAGACGTGGAGTGGTAAATTGGAGTGATAGAAAGGAGGAATCATATCTGCTGTTATTCTGGGGGATAACAGGAGTCCTGTTATCCTCAGATCTGACCGTCTATTTTTTATCTAACGGTTAAAATTATATAACACATCGGGCCCGTGCAGTCCATCTGAGCCGTCAGTTCATCTGCGTGGAAATATGAACGGTCGGATCAGAGGATAACAGGGTCCTATTTTCCCCAAGAATAACAGCAGATACGGACTATAGAAAGGATAGGAGCTCTAGTGCTCTACGCAGGAAAAATTAGCGTGCACGTAAATTTTACTTACAAAATTTAGAGTAGACACGTGGTCCTTACTTATTGGTATAAGCTATTTAAAATTACATCTGTATATCCTGATTCTTTAAAGTAAAATACTTGTAAATTCTAGTAGTGCAGAATATACAGATTCTGGTTCCGTCCTTCTGTAATTGATGTATTATTATAGGTGTTCTCGGTGTACTGTGAACCTGTGATCTGGGAACTCTCTGCAAGGGCCTCGCGAAAAAGCAATGATACATTGGCTAAGTGGTACTCGCTGAGGTGGCGCTCCGGGTGGAAGGTAAATCTATTACTGCACGCCTACTCTGGACCTCTGGCGTAGAGTGCGTGCGGTCTCCAGTTTCTTAGAACGAAGTGCAGTGCAAACTCTAATTGAACGGATTTTAATGGAGAGAAAAAATATTGCTGGAAAGTGGAAACTTGTGGAATTTTGTATAAAGGGCCAGAAAAACAAAAGTTTATGCAGATAAGGCTAACTGCCCCTTAAAAATATCACAAAAGACCAAAGACGGAACTAATATTTCCAGTCTTGCATCCTAAGATTTTGTAGGCACAAATATTACTCGCGACTCTAAAATGTAAAATTTGTACTGATAACTTAAGAAATGTAAGGATGTTGAAAAAAAATTAAAAATATAAAGGTGTAAGTAATACTTGCTCTTCGGCCTTTTGTAAAAATTTTATGATGCATTTGACTCTATATGTTAAAAAAAATTATTCTGTAGCACTATAAAAAAATTTCGAAACTTGTTAGTAACAAATTCTATCTTTTCCTTGTCACTTCCGACGGTCTGGCGGAAAGTTGCATGGGTTTGGCACGCTTTTCCATTATGAGAGCTGCAGGTGGACCCTACCTGAAAAGCAGGTCTTAATTGTTTTGGGCTTAAATCTCATATAATTTGGGCTGGGCCTAATTTAATTTACTAATCTTCGTTAAATAATTTCAAATTTAGTACAATATACAAAATAGCATCCACAAAATATAGACAATATATCAGAAAATTAAGTACAAATACAAAAGAGAAGATATTAGATATCTGATTATATCAGTGTGGCATATGATTTTTTTTCTTTCCCTGAACTCGTTGTGTTCCTGCATGCGTGTTATATTCCTTGCTGGACGCGTGTCTTGACTTCTTCTCTCAATTCTTCCCTCTTTCGTCTCCCTTCTTCCAGCTCAATTTCTCTCTTTTGGTTGACTTTTGTTACACATACAAATATTAAAACCCCCGACCCCTCCTACTGCGCTTCTGTGTAGTAATTTAACTATCTACTAATCTATATATGGAACAATATTTACACTAACAGACATTTATATTGCATGTTATTAAAGTATAAAATTTGATAGAATACAAATCTTCAGAATAAACGTTTAGTTATATAACAATAAATATTCAGACGAGTAACTTCACTAAATTATCCAATTTTCTATATCACATTAAATATAATATCTGTTATATAACAAATTGCTTTTAGTTCTTAATGGAATTTCATAGGATATATCAAAGGAATAAATATTATATACAATATCAAACAAAATAATTGTTATAACAAAGCTATTTCTAACCATGATATATATAAGTGTAAAATATGTCAATTGGAACTTCATTAATTTGATCATCAAAATTTTGTGTTTGATTACTTTACTGGGACTTCACTATCTACATAATATTCAGTGAATGGAGATAGACAGTATATTATAACTTCTATGTGTTACTCATAAATTGGATATTTATTTAAATAATAAATAATTTAAAAAGAAAAATAAAAATGAAATAAATATTTGAGATCAGAATTCTAAGATCTCGAATCACTCTGAATTCTTAGATCCGGACGCATTCATTTTTTTAACCGTTCCATTCAACTATATCATTGTCCGACATGTGAATGAACAGTGCGAATTTTTTTCATTGGTTTTTCCTGCTACGTCCGTGTACAGATCACAGGTGCTCAATTAATGAAACAATTCATGGAAGGTTGCGTAGACTCGATGCACCGTAGCAACACAACCCTTTGCAACATGACTCACATGAACTTGGTGTAAACAAACAAAGGAGGAAGGAAGTCGCTGAATAAAAAATCAAATGGCCTCCTCATTTCATGGTGAACGTGGACCATGTTCTGTTTTTCTGACGGATGAGATCTCTAACTCAATGGATCATGTACATCCGGAGTAAACAAAAGAGGGAAAGGGAAACCTATGAAGCCCAACGTCTTCCCCATTGGCACTGTTCATTCGCAACAGTGTCAATTTTCTTTTTTCGTTGATTTTTCCTACTGCCTCTGTGCTCCCTCCGTTACTCGGCGTGGTGATCTTACCATTTCCGCTAAATGAAAATCTACAGTGCCGACTTCTTCTTTCGATTTTTTCTATCGCATGCAGGATCCATTTGATGTTTACATTCCAATGTATTTTAACGGCTATGATGCTTACATTTCAATGTATTTTAAATTCTTTTTTATATGCGCGGAGCGCGTTTGCACGTCTAGTATGACATCATTGCTTTAATAAGTCGGATCCAAATTATGGCCTCACCCATGTGGCCTTTGATGTGGCATACAACCAAATACCCTAAAGACGTAAATTCGTATTAAATTAGTTAATGGCTGATCTTAAAAAGTTACTTATAATTAACAAGGTTTGATTTAATTATTTACTTTTAAAATCTTGTTAAGTTTTTTGACTAATTTGGAATTGTCGTGTTATTTGTTATTCAAGATTTAATTTGTTTAAGAACTTTATTGATGGAGTATGGTTTTGGCATTTGAAATTGACATTCCCTGATGACACGTAAAATCTTGTTGGTCATTTTATTAGTGGAGTATGGTTTTGGCATCTGAGTTGGTCATTTGATAATACTACAATCGTACTCATGCACAACAACATGAGAAAATAATGTAGACCAAAATAAAATTGACTAAAGTATTTTTTTTCAAAAAATATAAAAAATAAATATCGTTGAACATAAACCTAAGATATATTTTGTTTAGTTTGCCTTGTTTAGCAAATCAAATTTAGTAAATTTTTAATATTCTAAATGTATGGAGCATGGAGCATGTAGCGTTGAGCGGGCAGCAGGGAGCGTGGAGCGAGAAGCGTGGGGAGTGGAGCGAGAAGCGTGGGGCGAGAAGCTGGGAGCGTGTAGCGGGAAGCGTGAAGCATCGAGCGTGGAGCGGTAAGCAGTAAGCGTGGAGCGGTAAGACTCATGACGAATGCCATATCTAAAGTTGTTGTCTAATCAATTTCATTGTCAACTAAGATATAGTGAAATCAATAATTTGTTGAAGTTCTTTTTTTCATTAAAAATATAGAAAAGAAATGTCGCTGAATGTAAACCATAGATATTATTTTTTTAATTGAATATATAAAAAAAACATATTATTCTCTAAAATTGAAACCATACAAAGCTAAAAAAACAAACAACCTAAAATCTACTTGAGTTGTAATTTAAATATGCTCGCACCACAATTGGTAGAACCTCACGACATGTTGAGTCTGCACAAAGTAAACAAACTGTTTAAATCAAGGAACTTCAAGTTGTTTATACTTTTGATTATGTAAGATAGAGAGTATCTTAATATATTAAATTTAGAAGTAACTAAGTCTCAAGTCATCATATTCCGGCATTTGGGGATTAAAATGGACAGTGAAAACATTTGTGGCAAGCAAATGATTGTCTGCCCAAAATTTTTATTTATTTAGTTTAAATTCAAAGTGTAAATAACATAAAATATAAATTATGTATATTGTACATTTGTTACATACATGGTTGATTAACAATTACTTTTACTCGTGTGATGAAGATTATATTATTGTCCTGAAGAGCAAGAGTGACTCCAGTGTTGCACTTTTAGTTGCACTTTTACTAATTTATTCATGACCAATGGAATGGTACTTCCTCTGAAAATTAAAGACATTGTAATGAATTAGTTGCACTTTTAATGTTTGATTTGAAATATCTGAATTAAAATTAGTAATTGTTGTTTAATATTGTGACTCACGTCCGTCAAGTAGATACATCTTAACGGAATGCACACGTTCATGGCCGTTATGTTAGATGTAATCAAATGGCTCTCTATAAATCACCTGACCGAGAACATCTACAACAAAGTCAACACATGTTGCCAATTATACACTATATTAATTATAGTTAAGACTAAGATTAAAATGTATAATTACGTAGTCAATCAGAAGTTGATTACTTGTGAGATATTTGTCGCGTGGTATCGTCACAATTTGATCTATGGGTTGTGGTGTTGGATATATTGGAAAATCTAGATCGACTTGAAGAGGAACAATAGTGGTTCGCCTTTCAGCCATAACAATAATGTATTCTTCATTCGTGACAACATAGTTCTCGTATCTAAGATCGTACATTGCAACAGGTTAGATTCTGAAGTCTTCAATGCGATATGTATCACCAATTTTGCAAATTGCCTCTACATTTGATCTCATCCGACATGGTACCATCGCAAACATTTTTTGTCTCTAAAATTGAAAAATCAATACTTCCAAATTGTGACTTCCAACAGAACATATATTAATAACACATGTAGTAAATAATATGTACGTAGTAAGGAAACCAAATTTGAAAGCGTAAAACATTGAAAGTCTTACAGCATTGTCAAGGAGGACCAAGAATAGGCGTTTTTCATCATAACCTATATCGACCTCCAACATGAAGTGGACTCGGACGATGTTGATAGCCCACAAATAATAGACGCTGTGATAGTCCATCAAACACGCAAAGTTGTCGGCAAAATAGTCAGGTCTGATAGGACATGACTGCCAATTCATCAGGTATATAAAACAGTAGTGCAATAATAGACCAAAGTAGGAAATGTACCTTTGTTGATGGGGCTGGCGATTCATCTTGTAGCCAATGATGTTGTTTTCCTTGATTTAATTTACGAGAGCGCTAAGAGTCCTGAAAGCAATCAACAATGAGAAAGAATGTATTAGGATTACACATTGCAATGGCTTTCATTTATACAGCAGTTGGAGAACTAATAATAAAGATTTTTGCGCAATTTCTATCTGAAGTAATATTTGTTTATTTTTTTTAGATTTATGAATAGTTGTTTTTCGATTTTATCATTTGGTATTTTCTTTATTTGAAGGTATTCCATTAACTATGGCGCAAAGATGACTTCGGAATTAGGAGCAATTTTATTAATAGTTTGTAAATGTTATTTTTGGCCAATAGTTATCTTTTACAACATGTTATTTTGAGCCTACACATTTTTTTGGCCAATAGTTTGATAGAGTAGGTGAAGTTCTCTCTAACGATCCCTTACGCCTCTTGTGTGTCACAACGGTTTGGTCCGGGAGAACGCACGAACCTAGCTACCTTATACATGATAACCACATATATTTGCTGGTTGTTGAATTTGCATCACAATATTTTCGATTTCTTTCAACGGAGTTTCCGAAATTGGTCTTGTTTGATAAGGTAGGTGAAGTTCTCTGTAATGATCTCATACGCCTCTTGTGCGTCACAGCGGTATAGCCTGAGGGAACGCACGAACCTAGCTACCTGATACATGCTATTGGGTACTTAGCCAAATTTGAGAAGGTAAGCACATATTTTCTGGTTGCTAAATTTGCATCCGATTATTATTGATTTCTTTCAGCGGATTTTCCATAAAATGGTTTCTTTTGATAGGGTAGATGAACATCATTCTAACGATCCCTTACGGCTCTTGTCCGTCATAGCGGTTTGGACCGGGAGAACGCATGAACCTAGCTACCTTATACATGATAACCACATATATTTGCTGGTTGCTGAATTTGCATCACAATATTTTCGATTACTTTCAACGGATTTTCCAGAAATTGGTCTTGTTTGATAGGGTAGGTAAAGTTCTCTGTAACGATTCCATACGCTTCTTGTGCGTCGCAGCGGTATAGCCTGTGGGAATGCACGAACCTAGCTATATGATACATGCTATTGAGTACTTAGTCAAATTTGAGAAGGTAAGCACATATTTTCTGGTTGCTAAATTTGCATTCGATTATTATTGATTTCTTTCAGCAAATTTTCCATAAAATGGTTTCGTTTGATAGGGTAGGTGAACGTCATTCTAATGATCTCATGCGCCTCTTGTGCGTCACAGCGGTTTGGACCGGAGGAACGCACGAACCTAGCTACCTTATACATGATAACCACATATATTTGTTGGTTGCTGAATTTGCATCACAATATTTTCGATTTCTTTCAACGGATTTTCCAAAAATTGGTCTTGTTTGATAGGGTATGTGAAGTTTTCTGTAACGATCTCATACGCCTCTTGTGCATCACAGCGGTATAGCCTTAGGGAACGCACGAACCTAGCTACCTGATACATGCTATTGGGTACTTAGCCAAATTTGAGAAGGTAAGCACATATTTTCTGGTTGCTAAATTTGCATCCGATTATTATTGATTTCTTTCAGCGGATTTTTCAAAAAATGGTTTCGTTTGATAGGGTAGGTGAACATATTTCTAACGATCTCTTACGCCTCTTGTGCATCATAGCGGTTTGTCCCGGGAGAATGCACGAACCTAGCTACCTTATACATGATAATGTCGAATTAAAAGAAATATACAAACAACATATTATAACAAATTCTCAAAAGTACCTATGTTTTTTGTCTCTAGCGATCTACCAACAAAGCAAATGATCAAGTTTTCCTTGATATAATTTATCAGTGCGTAGAGTGGTGGAAAAGGAGATTGTACTCAAATGTGTTTGTCTCAGTACACACGATGGTGGGAAATTAGAGTTGCATATTGATAATGTCGATGATAGTATTTATATTTCTATATTCGCATGAGAGTACATATACGAAGTCTAAATTTGGAGTCCAATTATAGATGTCCAAAGTAAGTAAATGTTCTCATCATAATTATAACAAATTGTCTAAACTTGTCTATTTCGTATTTTTATCTGAATTATTAAGAAATTATCTATATAGGGTATATCTGCCATATCTCATACTTCATTGTTGATTTACTAAAATTAAATTTACCCACAAACAAGACGTCATATTTTATTTAGTTTTCTTGGCTTAGTAGTAAATATTCTTATGTCTCTTTCGTAAATATCAGAGCATTTCAATAAAGTAGGCAACCTGTTCAAGTGACCAAAACGACAGAAATATCTTCACAACACAACTATAATAGGAAAACAAAGTCGGAGACAACAAGGGTAATGTCTTGAGTTAAAATATAAGTCACAATTTTACAAAACAAAACATTCTAAAATGAAATAAAATGTAAAGATACTTGTAAAACCATACTTTGACCTCTAAAATAATATTCCTACAAAGCAATAAACACACGACAACCACTTCTTGGTAACCAATGGAATTCGGTCAGTATAAATCACAAACTACTAAAGTGGATTTGCGTTGACGCCTCAACTTTTTTCACCAAGACAAACAATGCAACTCGACTGCTCATGAAATCTGGATGCCAATTTTGTTGATCAATACAACCAATTGTAAACTCCTCTATGGCAGCCTCCAAAAAGCACTCTATTATTGCATCTGTTAGGAAAACACAACTCAGATAATAATGTACATTTCACTTTTTCTGTAAATTAACACTTGCTTTGTTATTATTATGTACATTCTTTTCAATGGTGCAAGTCCTTTATAATGTTTCCAAATACTTTTTGCTTATTACTGTGGTGCGGGGTTGAGACTTTGGAATGATAGGAAAAATTTTGGTAGGTTACTGTTCAGTAACAAAATTTATTATATATAATTCACAATACAGAAATATGTAGATAATAAAGTGAAGGCGTAAGAGGAGACCATTCCGAAGCTCTCCAGCAAGAAGGATCGTTGTATGGGGACAGCATAGTTGCTCCAAGGTGATCAATAGATCATTGACAGCTGCTTCACTATAGATAACATCTGATCCAATTACTGCATATAGTAACATTAAAAAATAAATAGATATGAAAAAACAATGAAAATTTGCACGAACCAAAACAACAATGGAACCCTCAATTCAGGCTGCTGTAGGAAATAACAGTAAAGAAAATTGGTAAAAGAATCAGATGTGTACCAAAGTCGGGATGTGATGGCTCGACAAGCTCTGAATCGATCTCATCACCCCATGTGAGCTCATCAACCCTAGCAGAGCCCTTTATGGGCCCATCTCCAATGTTTGCATCCACATTCTTTTTCAATAGTTTTAGCCGGTCAGGTAAGTCAGTTAGTACCACTTCGGCTCCAAGAAGAGCTGCTGCAATTCTACAAGAAGTATTGTAAATTCTGCCAATAATCTGCAGCTAAAATCAAATCAGCAGTATTGCTAGTTTATTTTGTTAGTGGTCAATAAGCTTTCAAGATATCAGGAAGTCTGGATTTTCATTTTTTATGGAACAGTTAAGTGTCTGGATGTACCACATGCTCATATCAACACAAACGCTTCTGACAGAGGAAAAACATTTACTAAGAGCCAACAAACTTTCTCCATCTTTTACACATGTATACTTAGGTTTTCTTTTCACAAACACCTAAAGGTTTGAAATCTGGATTGTTCTTGTGTAAGGAATTAGAGAACAGATGACAACGATGAAGGATGTTAACAAGTTGTACCCTGCAAGGCCACAGCCAGCACCTAGCTCAACCACCCTAGTGCCTTTCAAAGACAGAAGGCCTGTATCAACTGCGTGCTCTAGGAACTTGGCAAGTACAACCCCACTGTCCCACATAACCGCACCTGTCACCCCTGGAGTGCTCTGCAAAACATAATGATAAATAAATTTTAAAATAGTGGAAGTATAAGAAAGAGACAACTTTCTTCTGGGAGTAGCAACATTGCAAGAAATTGATCAAAATGTATATATTTATAAATAAATAAAAACATTTTGGCAGCTAAAGCTGGTCTGGGATCCTTGACCGAGTAATGCACGGCAACTGATTTCTCATAGGAAACATCAACTTCACTTTCTAGTGGTAACATTGCGAAAATTGCAGACCAATAATAAGGAATCAAGCACTAAGCAACCAATTTATAGACATAGATGCATCATGCATGCTACAATCACCCCCAAGGCCCCAAGCACAACCAAGAACCAACCAATTCTTCGAAGAAATTACAAGTACCATGGAGGAAGGGGATTGGAGAAGGGTGAGGCGGCGGGCGCAGCAATCGAGGGAGAGAGTGTGGGAAGACTGGCGCACGAAGGCGTTGTGGCGCTGCGATGACGGTTGCCCCAGTCCCCACAGAAGCATTACCTCCTCCGACGCCGACTTTATCAGCCGCGCCTCTCCGGCGTACGCGCCTAGATGCACCGATCGTGGCGACTCCAGTTGTTGTTCCTCCATTCAGGGGCGGGGCGGGGTGTGGTGCAGGGTTTAATTGGACCTGAAAGAGAAAAAGGGACAAATATGGTGTATATGCCAGGGAATCTATTTAACAACATATTAAATGTATGTATATACTTTTTTAGGCAATTTCATTCGATTCAAATCTAGTTTGACTCCAATTTTTCGTAACGAATTGCAGGTTAACATAGGTACAACATGAGAAGTAGGATAATCAATAGGCTAAGTATCAGAAAGTGACGTTTGTTGATTGCGAATTTACTTAATTCTCTTAACGAATTGTACCAAGTACTGAGAGGAGAATTACAAGGACTTGGGATAATTAAGACGATAAATCTTAAAAGATTTAGACTAGTATAACCAAGTATCGAGAGGTTAAGCCATTATTGAACACGATACCAATATAGAGATATCCCTTGGTACTAAAATTGCAAACTTTACATTCATATAACTTCAGAAAATTACTACCAAACAAGTATCAACAATAGTGGAAAAATGTACCCATAATAAGCCCTAATCACAATCCATAATTTAGTTAAAAGCGTAACTTTAGTTTTTATTTTTAGTTTAAGATAATCAACCACCAACACAACTTCATTTCTGAAATCTTTTCCTAACTTAGTTTAAATTTATTAGAATCTGAAAGTAGAACCAACTTGTCCCTACAGATTGACTCCTAAGTACTACAATTGAACAGTTGTATACTTATGACCATAATTTAGGAATTAGAGTATTAAAACGAACACATCAGTCATATAATTCAATTGTGGGTAAATGATACAATGCATTATTTTCCATAGACTTGTTGAAGCAGCATGTGGTAGTTTGTCTTCGCCTAATCAAGTCCAACTAACAATCATCTCAGTGTGTGATAATCTGGAATAAATTGATTGTAGTTTTTTTTTGTTTAAAACAGATGAAACAAGCTGATCCTTATATTGATGATTTGAAACTTGTTGAAGATGAAATTGAAGAGGAAGAACCAATTCTCACTAGAGAAAAGCCATATGTGGGATTGCAGTTCAAAACGGTCGAGAAGGCATACAATTCTACAACAGTTATGCAGGTCGAGTTGGATTTAGCATCCGTAGAGCAACTCAATGAAAGAATAAAAATGGGTTTCATCAATCAGGTTTGTGTGTTCCAAAAATGGTGTGCCGCATTCAAAAAAAAGAAAGAAATGCTAATTAGAAGTTTGACCGTTCAAAAGACATCATAGAGAAAAGGGTCAGACAAGGATATGATGCAATGCTTCGTGTAGAATATATCTTGAAAAAGATGGACTTTGAAGTGTTAGTGTATTTGCAAAAGAGCACAACCATGAACTCATCACCAGTCCTTCAAAGAAGTGAAACTTGAGATCTCAAAAGAAGCTATTCATGGAGCTTAGGAAAACTGCTATGCCAGGTTACTTGATGTTGGTTACTCATGAAGCATTTGCAGTTCAACCAATTAGCAAAACATGTATAATAGTATAGTTGTTGGCTACTCATGAAGTAATAAT
The DNA here is from genome assembly GCA_964058865.1 of Eleocharis quinqueflora. Classification (NCBI taxonomy): domain Eukaryota; kingdom Viridiplantae; phylum Streptophyta; class Magnoliopsida; order Poales; family Cyperaceae; genus Eleocharis; species Eleocharis quinqueflora. Next base: position 66,239 of record CAXKVX010001151.1, read on the forward strand.
TATCCAAATCAGAATGGGTTCAACAGTATAACAATTACTTGTTGTTGGCTACTCATGAAGCATTTGTAGTTGAACCAATTAGCAAACCATGTATAACAGTATATTTGTTCTTTAGCTATTTAAAGTTAATTGAAAATTTAACAGTTTAACAGTATAACATAAAATAAAAGGGTTCAGCAATATAACATCATATCAGAAAAATAAAAGGGTTTAGCAGTATAACAACATACCAGAAAAATAGAAGGGTTTAGAAGTATAACAGTATAACGATATACCAAAAAATTTAACAGGATATCAGAGAATGAGAAGGCTACAGTCACTGTTTTTTTTCCCTAAACCCTAATGCTTGTTAAATTTGCACTTTGGTCTCAAGAGAGAACCAGTGAACGTGCTGGGATTTCACCTAATTACTATACAAAAATATTGTCATTTACAGTGATCAAGATCTAAATCTTGATATTGATCGAATTAAACAAAATTTAAACAAACCTATCGACTTCCTGTAGTAGCGAGATGGTGGGCTCGTCTCTCTGGGAGCGTCAGAAATGGGTGCGTGAGAGGGGCGATGGGGAGGGGAGAGAGAGGTTGCGTGAAAGAGGCGATGGAAAGGAAATCGTGAGAGAAAGGCTTGAGTCTTGGCGGAGCCTTTCTGAGAATCGACCCGAGAGGGGAGATCGCTAGAGGAGAGTGAACGGGAGGCTAGGTTTTAGGTTTCAGAATCGAATCGATAGAAATAAATTTCTTCCTTCTGGCGATTCATTAAATCGAATCGTGAGAGAAGCAAACTGGAGACTTCCAGTTCCGAACAAAAAGTATTTGTTCCCATCCAAAATTTTGATGCAATCTGACGGTTATGAATATACGAAGCCACAAGACTTTTGGCTTCCTCATTTCCAGTTAATAATTATATCAATTGAATATTAATTTTTGGGAGCTGATACGTAGATATCACATTTTATACTGATTATCGATATCAATGTTATTATGCACATTTAGTTGAGTTATTATGTACATTATTTGAGTTATTATGTATGTTATTTTTGTATTAAAATAGTTATGTATGTTATTTGAGTTATTATGCATATTATTTTGTTAACATGCATAATATTTTTTTCATTACAAAAATAACATGAAATAACATATATGATAATTCAAATAATGTAAATAATAACTCAATTAAATATACATAATAATATCGATATTGATAAGCATTATCAAATGAAGTATTTACGTAACATTATCCTTAATTTTTAATTTTTAGTGCAATTATCCAATTGAGAGAATATGAGCGCCAAATAAGTAAACTAGGAAAGGAATCGAAGGGATAACACTTCTGACGCGAACAGACTTATCGACAGACAGAGAGACTGAGAGAGAATGGCGACATTACAAGCTGCTTCAGCTCTTCTCCGCGCTTCTTCTCCGAGCTTAAAGGCGAATTTAAGGAGAATAAACCCAACAAAAAGGAGGAGCATCAAAGTTCAATGCGTCGGTTGGGTAACACACTAACACCTGCTCCTATTTTCTCTTTTTTTTCGTTTTCTTCTCTCTTGTGCTCCACGATCAACACCTTAACATGATAACATCTACCACTTTGCAATTTCACATAAATCCCCTCCCCATAGATGAATTTTAGTTTTTCACCCTCGAATCTGGTGTTTACTGGTTACCTTATTACCTATTGCATAGCTTCCCTTCTCCTTGTAATTTGTAAGCTATCCTCGAACTATTGTAATCTGCTACATACCCTAAAGAACTAGTTATTGTTTTTTTGTCATTTGGGTAACATAAGCATTCTGTTGGGACTGAGTAATGTGTAGAAGCTTTTATGTTCAGAAAATATTAATTGAAATACAACAAAGGGAAAATGCATAACGTTTCTTTCTCTTTTTGGTTAAGTTTAAGAAATTCTTTTTTTGAAGTAGTAAAGTTTAAGAAATTTTTGTATGGTAGGATCCAGAGGGAATATTGGGCCCACCACAAGGGGGTCACATAGCGAGAATGGAATTCAAGAGGACAATGGACAAGGATTCTGAGGCTCGGGAGGCTTTCGAACGGCAGGTGCGGGAGGAAAAGGAGAGGCGCCGTGCCCAAAGAGAGGTGTTATTCCTCTGCAGACATTTTCTTATAACAATTAAAAATACCAATTTGACCATTTACATAATTTATATAGTCATTGCTTTTGTTGGAATGATAGGCAAGAGTGGCGCCTGAAACAATCGAAGGTCTGGTAGAATATTTTCTCGATACAGAGGCACGTGAGATTGAGGTTGAGATTGCCAGGCTGAGACCAAGGTCAATTAGTTATTTAGATATGTTATTTCTGTTGTGAAACATTCATATTTATCTGTTCAATATATAGTTTTTTTTGGGTGCTGCTTGACGTTCCTAATATTACTTTCTTTGATCGATACAGGTTGGACAAAGCTTTCTTTGATTATTTACAACGTGAAATTGCACAAATTCGATTCTCTGTGAACAAAACCCAGGTTAGTATAGGCAAGTTTGTGCTCCTGGGAACCATCCCGTACATGAAAAAGAGAATTAAAAATGTTGTTTCCTCTTTAGGCTACAGAGGATAGATTAATTGAGTTGGAAGCAATGCAGAAGGTTTTGCGTGAGGGATCTGGTCAGTTCTCTCCTCTGTCTATGTACAATTTGTTTATTTGTATTGTTTCCAGTTGAATTTCTTGTAAATTCAATACTGAGGGTGTGTGGGCGAAGGATATATGATGTATTTGTGTAGCAAAGGTTTACAGTCCAGATTTATGTTCATCATGTATTTAGGGACCCTATTACTTGGTGCCTATTATACCCAATTCACAGCTTTTTTTGTGGATTACTCTTGTGTTGTTCTAAATGGTACAATATATACCCCCAGAGACATGTTTATTTCACAGTATTAGATCAATTCAATGGTGTATATGCATCTGAGGGAATGATTTTATTGTACCTAATTTTTGTTGCAATTTGGTGATGCAGAAGCATATGATAAAATGCAATCAGATATGGTTTCAGCCAAAGAGAACTTGATGAAGATTTTGCAATCTAAAGATAGAAAAGCTACCGTATAATCATATTCACTCACTTTGCTTCTTTATTTTATTTTGGAACATTTGCAAGTAATCCGTGAACTTCTATATTACATGTGTTGTTCTAGTATATGTTTTCTCATATACATCACATATTAGGAATAGTTCAAATGCAAACCTCAGTTAAGCCATAGTTATGTAATGGCTGATCAGGCACACACAAAGGGAAAATGTAAACGAATGAAATCAAAGAGCCCGGAAATTAGCATTAGTTGTCCCTGATGTACTTTGCTTCTGATATGAATGGTTAAATTGGAAATAACAGTTACTGGAGATGGTTGAGAAAAATGAGCTAAACAGATCTCTCCTGGCGATTCTCGATGAAAACATAGCAAGTGCAATTAGCTGCAATCAGGTGCTTGTCTAGTTTTAATATTAGTTTTCATTGTTGCTGTTTTAACAGTCTGCTGTGCACTGTGCACATGCATAGGAAAAATCTTAATAATTTGTACCTGTCAATTTGCTTTTGACAGTTTACTATTTTCCTAATTTCAATTGAATTATGCTATATTCAGTCATGGAAAATTGGAATAAGATATGTATTGGTAATTAGTTGTTCAGGTAGGTTTATTTTATCTTGTGTTTGTTTTACTTTATTGGGATTTGTTAATTTAACTGGATGTCTCCTCTAAGTGGCTTATTTGGATGTACCAGTTCAAGGTATTATTGCAGAACGGTGTACCTAAAACCAGTTATGCTGCACCACGGCTTGAATTGACTGTACTTACAAAGTTGTATAACCCAGTTTTGATTAATAATTTGTTCAATGTAAATGTTTCAGAAAGAAGCAGCTGCTTTCATGGAGGATGTTCGATCATCTGTTGTGAAGTACATTACTGTCTGAGTCACAATTTTGAAAACTTTGATATGTATCCAAAATATAACTAATAATAGATTTCATTTCATTTTCTTGCATATCATCCTAATTCATGTTTGCAAATATCATGTTCAGAATATCAAATGTGTTATTGGATTTTCAGTTCGGATCCGGTTTGAACGGATCCGACCCGATAATTTGATTCGATCAGTATATTTGCTCCACCAATCTGTCCGCCTAAACTACAAAAGTGCACCAGAGGAGTGCATTTCAGTTTGAACCGTCAGATTAAGATCGAACGTTTTTTATTTAACAATACAAAAATCACTCATGCGTCATATCATTGTCGGTCAGCGTCGAATTAATCTTAATTCGACGATTCAGATTGAGACGCATCTCTCGATTAAAAAAAAAAGCACCAGAGCGTATTTGCTGTACTGTCCAGTAGAACCAGTAGAAAAATAGAAATATCTGGAAACGCACGGGGCAGAGGTCTAATACTCCGCGTGTACAAGATAACTATCGTAGTCCTACGCATGAAGACAACCAGTTTCTTTCTTTAATCGAATGGTTGAAACTTGAGAGTTCAAACGTCAGGCCGTTTAAGGTAACGCCGTAACGACGCGATATTATGGGATCGACCTGGGAAAACCCGTTACCACCCCCACCAACTCCGGAAAATATCGTTTGCCATTTCACCTGTTCCGTTTCCGATTTTGTTTTGATAGTTGAATTTTGCATGGGCTTGGATCATACCGGTCAAATTATGGCTGCAACAGAACGAAAGTTCTCAATTTTAAATCTGGTATGATCATAATATTTATTCTTGCATAGTTATAACATATATTGAAAAGAGTATTTTTTTAGGAACTTTACTATGAAGGAAATTCATAATTCTCTTATGGTAAGAGAACTAAATGTTCATAGTACAGGACATGTTTGTTATATGATTTTACTTTATTCAGTGTCATTTAAATAAATGTTAACATATGTGATATATAGTATTGTCAACATCTAATTTATCATCTTATCCTCGATGTTAAAGTTTTTTTTACTAAAGAGTGGGATAACTTTCACATGTTTCATTGAAACAAGTTCTTAGTATATATTGTTCGAAAAAGTTCAATATTATCCTATATATATATTGATGGTTCTATCTAGTTTTTTTTTATGATTCATTGTTTGTATGCTTACAATACACACACACAACACAAATCATAAAATAAACATGAAAACCCTCTCCTAAAAGTAGTCACTAGCGGGACTTGAATTTCAGACCTCTCTCGTGGAGATCTTGTGTCTCACCACTACACTATGTAGGGCTTAGCCCGATGGTTCTATCTAGTTATCCATAGTTACTAGTCTATTACAAAATCAATTAACCGAAGTATCAAACTATTCAAAACGAGCATTCCAAAATCAAACAAAACATAAGAGAAAAACAGCATCAGCATCAAATAGAGTCGCCACATCAAAGACATAGATCACATAAAAGAAATTCTTAGAGATTTTCAGACATCAGGTCTCGTCCAGACAAAAGATCCATCCGAGTAACTTTGTGCTCCATATCCACCAGAATACCCCTTTAATCCATTTTCGTCATATGGTTTTCTATCTCTAAAGTATGACTTGGGAGATCTTGAACATCCTGTGGTAAGATCAAATTAAGTCTCAAAAAAGATGAGTCATTATTATGTTGACACCAATAACTTAGCATCTATGTTACTCGGATACTTCAAATACCTTACCGCACCCGTATCGGATACTTGTTGAACCCGTATTCGATATAATTTGCGTGCGATACTTCACGTGGTAATTAGAGTGCATTTTTTAGTTATTGCTTCGTCACATTTTCATAAGGTTGAAGCACTTCCCATCAAAAGACATATTATCAACGTCTCTTATTCTCTCTTGTGTATAATAATAGTTTTTATTATGTATATTCACCTATATATTATTTTTCAATATATTAAATTATTTTTTAATTAAAATTTAATATATATTTAGTCGCACCCGTATTCAAGATTTTTTAAAATTACCGTATCGCCGCTCCTGTATCGTACCAAATACGATACCTGCACTTGTGTAACATAGCTTAGCAAGTTAGCATACTAATAATCTGAATAGTTATACTTCGAATTGATCTGAGTTTTTCATTAGTGAAGCATAACTTGTTTCTTTCAAGCCATATATTCCAAATGATTGTGCCCCTAATTAGTTCAACTAATAAAGTATCCTTTAAAAAAATTTAGCATCTATAAATCATAAATCATCTAAATTTGTGCCTTCAAAGACAAAATTATTATGATTATATATTCATCTCCAAATTTGATTAGTGAAGGAACATTCAACAAAAAGATGATCAATGCTTTCATCTTTTCCACAAAAAACACAAGAAGTGTTACCTATCCAACCTTTTTTAGTAAAAAATGTTTTGGTAAAAATTCTTCTTCTCACTAAGCATATAAAAACTTTGATTTTGAGGGAAAGTTTTGATTTCCATATAATATCAAAACTATGGTTTTGATACCACCATATTCTACAGGTTACTTTTACGGGTACATGGAGTGAACCGATAACTTTTCTGAATTATTCCATCTCCATATTAATTCATCTTTTTCTAAGTTGTTAATATCAGCATTGCTGTTTTAGAAAGTCTAAGATTTGCCTATTAAATTTTAGTCTTAGACAACCTTGACTAAAGCTTCATTGACTGAAATATTCTGATTTGAACATATAAGAAATAGATTGAGAAAGAGAAGAGAAAATGAAAGTTCTCCTTTCCACATATCTAACCAGAAAGTGGTATTAAGTCCATCTCGCCAAGCCCTACCTAGTGTAGTGGTGAGTCACAAGGCCTTCATGGGGGAGGTATGGGTTCAAGAAAATACTTGGTGTCATTAGAAGGAGTAGGGCAATGATTGTTGAGAAAACATTTTGTCTTAGGAGAGAAGAAAGAAATTTGGTGGAGTTGGAGTTTTCTGGAGAATTGGTTTTGTTGTACCTGCTGGAAAAATAAATTTCGCTCCAAGGAAAGCAAATGATGAGGTTTGGAGAAGAAGAAAGGTGTTAAATAGGCAATTTCTACTCAACCGTTATAACAACCCGTTGCAATGGGTTACCAACGTGTTATAACGAGTTCTCAGTCGTTATAACGCATCTCTCTCCTCTGTACTGTAACACATCCCACATTTAAACTTCCAATGGCTAGTTTTTTTATCCTCTAACCCATTATAATGGGTTTCCAGTCGTTATGACGATTCTCTGACCCGTTGTAACATATCCCATAACGCATGCATTCATTTTTGCAACTAAATGAGTTTTAATTTGTTGTTATGCTCCAAATTTGATCTTTGACATTAATAAGGCTCGGTTCAACTGTCATATGATGTTTATACTCATGCAAATGCTCAGAATGGGTTGTGATTTGAATAAAAAGATCAATTAAGGTTCATAAAATATATAATTCAATCAAAAGGGATATTAAATCATATATTTTGCTACACGACTCTCCCTCAACATAATATACAAAATAATAATCACATTGGGGGAGTCTAGTGACTCTCTAGACAATCAATTTGGTACCACTTGTGGTTGGAAGAGCAAGTGGTTCCACAAACTTTCCTTTTTCTAAAATGACAAAAATGTTCTTGATGTCTAAACTTCAAACAAAACGAACAAAATGTTGTCTTAGAGTTAATATTGATATGATCATGCTTACTATTGTTAATTTGTTTCCAATAACTCATCACTAATCTATATTTGTCATGAAAATTCCTTATGTTTCTAGGATGAGATGTTGATTGAATAAGCCCATTATATCTCTTTCTTTAAAAATTGCTACTAAAATTTTTATGATTATTCATTGCATTTCTAGGGTTATGTCTTGGTTGAAAATCATCATCATACCTTTTTCTTTGAAAATTATTATCAAATTTCTTGTTCTTGTGTAGCTCATGAAATCTACCATACTTATTCTTAACATAAAGCTTTGGTGGTTGAGCTCTATGTTGGTTGGTAATCCTATAATCATTTCTAACTCTAGGTTTGTTTACCACCTCTCTGGAATTAGATTTGCTGAACTTGATTATCTTATTGTATCTTTTGTTATACTTATAAGCATGGTTCTTAGCTCGAATAGATTTGTCATTTGACTTAGTTTGTTTTTCAATTTTAGAAGGTTGTTCCTTTACAAATCCAAGACCAGTCTTATCATGTGGACCTTGACCAATATACATCTTATCATAGTCAATTTTAGTGCCATGATTTGAAGATTTAACAAACTTAACAAATTTAGAAGTCCAAGGGTGTGCTTCTTTCAATTTCTTTTCTTTTTCTAAATTGACTTTGGTCTCAATGTCATTAATCCTAATTTGTAGCAATTCAATCTTAGACTTAAAATCATTGATCATAGCATCTTTAACATTCATAGATTTTTTGGACTCATCTAGTAACTCTTTAAGCTTAGTCACATTAAACGACTCTTGATTTTTATCCAAATCACAAGACTTCATCGCTAGACTCATCATGATACTTAGAGATGTCAAATACTACTGTATTAGCTCGACTAGGGGCCTCCAATTCTTGAGCACTTGTAGTCTTAGCCTTTGATTGTGTCGTCTTCTCTTGTGCTTGATCATCCATTCTTGTGAGACTTAAAGACTTCTCGATTTTCTTTGCATCATCCAACTTTGCAAGTGTCGAATGCTTTTCCACTTTGTTGGAAGTAACTATCATTGAGAATTCAGCTCTCATTAAGGCTTCTTCTTGCTCTCTTGCATAGTCGTCCTTAGCTTGAGCCATTTGGTTCAAGATGCGAATCTTCTCCGGATCTGTTATCCCTTGTTCCTTTATGATCTCAAGGGATATCTCCAAGCATGTCCTTGGTTTATTTCCGATAAGGGCTAGCTTGTTTTCAACTTTTCCTCCCCCAAGGTTAACTTCATCTTTCTCATCTTCACTTTCTTTGAATTCGCTTATTCAAGTTGCTTGCATGGCTTTCTTGTTAGTTCTCTTAAAGCGTCATTCTTGTGGTCTTCTTCTTTGAGGAAAGATGACATAGCAATTTTGAATGTTATGTTCGTCATTGTTGCATGATAAGCATACTACCTTCTTGCCTTGAACTAATCTCTATTCATTTACTTTTCTTTCGAATTCAATGCTCCCTTTCACAAGTTTGGTGAGAAGGTATTTTCCCTTGGAGAGTACTTGGTAGAGGTTTTGGTAGACCACTTCGCTTGCTTCAAATTTGTAAGGTGGATTGTATAAAGACTGTGCGGGAAAGGCCAATGATTTGATTGAGGTTGTGCACTTTACATCCTTGTGATTCTCCTCACGTGAGCAAAGTTGTGCATACACCTCTTCGGGTTGATAGGTGAGTCCTTTGACTTGTAAAGCTTCGATAGAGCTCACGGCGCCATCCCAATCAGACTTCTTGGACACCATCCTTAAGAGTTTACTTACAAAATCTTCATCATAAATGTTAGATCCTACTTCAACAAATTCATTTGTTAGAGATATGAGTCTATGATAAAGACTTTCAAAGGACTTGTTTTCTTCAAACTTTATATTCTCTAGTTTTGTTGCTAATTCAACCTCACGAGTCTTTTTCAATGTGTTCATTTCCCTCATATCTAAGTACTAAAGCATTCCATATTTCTTTGACATTTGAGTGAGTGAGAGATAAAGCAATAGACTCATGAATTGAGCTAAATATAGTGTTCATGACATTGTCATTTGTATAATTGAGATCTTTGGACTTTTTTGTTAGGGTTACACCATCAATTTCATATTTGGATGTCCAACCATCATCTACAATCTTTCAAAACTCAAGTAGACTAAGGTAGTTTACCGTATATCTTTTCCAAAAGAAAAAAATCTTACAACCTACACAAAAAACTAGGGGTTCTTTCACAAACTTCAATTGTGTCATTTTTCACAAGATAAGGTCAAAAACTATCAAGATTTTGACAATTTGCTAGGTATGAACCTGTGGGCTCTGATACCAATTGTTAGAATTAAGACTTGGGGAAAGACTAAGGTCAAGTATTAGTGTAGAAGCTTTTTCAACAACAATTATAATTCAAGCTTTTAGACCTTAATCACCTAGCTAAAATTTTAGCAAGCAAGTACTAAGAACAATTGAGAAATTCAAAAATTACAAAGTGCAAGAATAGTAACGAGAGAGAGTAAAGAGCAAGAGCAATCAAGAGAACATAAGAACACGCGATATAACGTGATTCAGTCTACAAACAAACTAGGCTTACATCCACGGAACTTCCAGAACCAAAACTTCCTTCCGAAACCAATTCCACTAAGCAATAAGTGTTCTTTACAATTGCGGAACCAATCTTTGGTTTCTTTTAATAAGAAAACCAATCTTTGATTCCTAGACCTATGCAAGAGGCTACACCACTCTACATGGTAAACAGACTGATTGACTATACAATCAAGGATAGGGATACACTACTTGACAACACAAATGTAGTGCACCAAAGGCTAGAAACTAGCAATAAAAGAAGTGTTATCGGATTGACAATTAGACAATAGAAGCTATCCTATGTCTCTAAGATTTAGGCATATGTAGGAGAAGGCTCTGTTATTCTTTTTAGTGCTCAATTGAATGCTTGAAAGCTTGTGGGGGGAGGGGTTCGTATATCTTTCAAGTTCGTATCCTCAATGTATATATAGACTGAGCACTTCTTGGAGTCTTGAAAATGACCTGAAGCGTTACAGATCTCTATGACGCTGATAGGCCATTTTGCCAAAGGCCCAAAATCAGGAAAGACCCAATACCCCCCGGAAGGTCCATAAAGGCCTGCAGGTACCCGAAATAGCTCATATGTACAAACAACATCTCCCGACAAAAACTCAACCGAAAGGGCATATCCTGAAATAACATCCGGATTAAAACCGCCTCAAGTGTAACACCACCACGGCACGATCTAAGTAATTGCCCACGATTGAGATCATGGACAAAATCGACATTATCAGTATAAATACGCCTACGTCCAAGAGAAAAAGGGAGGAGATTCTAAAGAGCACAGAACACTACTACTAGACACATAACTCTTGATACAGGCAGTTAACCTCCCCGGTTAACGACTTTCCACCCACTTCAACCCAAGAACACCTACGGGCTATCTCCCAGATAGGTCGTAACAGTGACCGTGGGGACACTGCCCTCACTTGAACTAGCTAGGTTATCCAATGGCAACACCATCAGCAAGAGAAGAAGCGATGGGAGGAAGAAAGAGGCAGCGAAACCCTAAGAGTAGGGAGCCAGAAGGTATTCGCTATGGGCCGCTTACACCAACCGAGTCGCAACTTCGTAGGCGTCCCTCCGAGGTACTGGTGCCCACAGACCAACCTCCACTCGATTCTCTCCCTCATACCCCCAGGGAAGGGCCTTCGCAGACACCTCTTCCTCCCGCAGGCACCCCCTCGCCTATACCACAGCCTGAAGTAACGTTCTCCTTCCTCCAGCAACTCCCTAATAACGTTGGGAGACCCGCCTGCAATATGCCACAACATCCGCTGCCAGATCCACGCTTGTGGCCACAGTACCAACCCGTCCAGGCTTCATGCGCGTGGGAGCCTTGGAATGGTATTCGAGCTGTGCCTCATCTTTGTCACGTGTTTAGCGGGAACTGCCTTCAAATGGTATTCGAGCCTGCCGAATGGCTCCATAAAAAACTTTGAATAGTTGGCAAGAAAATTTCTAACCAAGTTTTCTAATATAAAACCCCCAGCGCCAACATGCGATTCTTTGTTTGGCATCCAACAGAACCAGGAGGAACCTACTCGCAAGTTCATTGGCAGATTCGTCACGGCATCTCGAATGGTTAAAAACTACAATGACAAGGTGGCTCTCACCGCCATCCGGAAAGGGTTGTTCACTGCGATTTGATGCCCATAAAAATAACTTCTCAACTCTCCAAGAATTTGTGGAATTCGCGGAAGGGTACATCAGAGGTGAGGAGGATACAACGAGATTTAGGCTTAATCAATCTGTGTCCCCGAAAGATAAGATGAGAAGAACTGGGAATAGATCTCCCCGGAAGGAAAGGCGCAAGGGATATATCCCCAACTATTCGTCCTATGCCAAATGGGACCTACCTCGGAGGGAACTCCTTGCTATCGCAACAAAAAGATTTAACCTACCCCGTCCTTTAAAACTGTCCTTATTTGAGGTCACATGAGAGAACAAGTATTGCGAAATCCATAAGAGATCCGGGCATTCCACAGAAGAGTGTCTCCACCTGAGAGACATACTTGAAAAGCTGGCAAGACAGGGAAAACTACACCGATATATCAATAAGCAGTTCTTCAAAGAGCATGTCCGAATTACGAAGATAACATAAGGCCGAAAAATCCAATACCAAGGAAAAGGGATGAACCTCGAAACGACAATCAAGGAGATTACCCAAGAGAAAGACGGCCTCCAACCCCCACGATTAATATGATTTATGGAGGGATATCATCGGGAGGTGACACGAAAAAAGCCCAACGGATACACCTCACAAATGCTAGCTACCCCACCACTCAAGAAAGACCAGTCAGAAGACATTGAGACGAGATCACCTTCTCCGAGGATTGCGAAAGGATACTTCAGCCCCATGACGACGCTATCGTATTGGAGCTAAAGCTAAGATGGTACAAGGTCTGTCGGATACTAGTCGATACGGGGATTTCGGCGGACATACTATACTGGCATACCTTCCAACAAATGGGGATCGACCCGACCAAGCTACAAAAGATGAATACCCCACTATTCGGGTTTACAGGAGATTCCATTCACCCGGAAGGAATCGTTACACTACCCGTACGCATGGGGGCTTTTCCTAGAGTAGTGTCTGTAAAGATATATTTTTTAGTGGTAAAACCCTCCTCAGCATACAATGGCATATTAGGGCGAGGCTCACTCAACACCTTCGGTGTAGTAATATCCACATTTCATCTAACAATCAAGTTTCCAACCCCTTTCGGAATCGGCATATAAAGGGGAATGCAAGGAGATGCTCGGGAGTGTTACCAAATAATAATGAAAAGACGAATGCACGGCAACAAGAACGGATCTCTTCCGGGTAGTATCTCAGATTGTCCGGGGGGAAGGAAAGAAGAAGAGCAATGTCCAGTCGTATGAATTATATTACTAGTTAGATAACCAGAGCATCTTTAAAAACCAGTATAAAACCTTTGTATCACACGTTCTTAATGAATATCTTTTTTTGTCACTTGTCAGTGGTTATTTACAAAAAAAACTAAAGAAATCTCACGGGGTGGGACCTGAATAAAAGAAAACCCACGGGATGAGATCCGAGTACAATGCACGCTAAAGAAATCTCACGGGGTGGGACCCAAATAAAAGAAAATCCACGGGATGAGATTCGAGCATAATGTACGCTAAAAGAAACCTCACGGGGTGGGACCCGAATAAAAGAAAACCCACGGGTTAAGGTCTGATGTGCGTACATAAACTACGGGGTGATATCCAAATTTGAACAAATCCCGAATAAAAGTCCGATGTACAAATTACAAGGGAAAAATGACCTTGTACAACGTTAGGAAGCACAAATTAGTTTACGGGACGTTGCCTAGAAATAAAAAAGGGAACGATGCCCGGAACACAGAATCATCATAAGTAAGACATATATATATTCTTCAAAACGTACAAAAGCTTCAAGGGGCATACCCCAGGAGTACAATAACTTAAGAAAAAGCAAAAATCTTAAAGATCGAGAGGATATCCAGCGTCAATGAGCAGCCTCCACCATCTTTCCTGATTTGTAAATGGAAAAGGCAAAAAGGTGTTATAGTCCTATACTTATGACGCGGGATCCTTTTGATAAGAAAAAATAAACGAGTACCTAATTACCGGCTGATTTACTGTCGGCTTCCGTCTCTTTGCCCACGAAACCTTGTCGGGGCCGGGGTGTGCCAACCCTGGTGACTTGCCTCAGGGTGTCGGGGACGGGAAGATGAGCAGGCCACCTGGAGAGGGGATACGGGTGGTGGAACCCGGTAGGTTTGGTGACACGATGACCCAGCTTCATGTCAATTGCCTGCCCCTGAGGATCTCGAAACTTATCGGCTTCGTGATCCCAGGTGAACCCCTTCAGGTCCGAAACCTTGCACTCCTCTTCCGTGGGAAGACAAACACCCACTTCTTCAGCAGTAATGGGGAAGAAGCGGGAGATGTCTCGGAAGATGTTGTAGCAAAGAAGTTGGATTGGCCCTTTTAAGGCATGAAGAGGTGCATGACCAAATGCAGTACTCTTCAAAAAGGCATCAACAGAAGATGCCTTCAGAAGAGCAATCTCTTCATCTTTCTGCCTCTCCTGGGCGAGAACAACATCTAGTTCAAATTGCACCCGCTGGAGCTCCAGCTGAAGGTTCTGCTTCTCCCCGGATAATGCCCGGTTCCTGGAATCTAGGCTATCGAGGCGGTCCTTGAGCTCATTCTGTTGCATTGCCACCTTGGCTGTCCGGGTGGCAACGTAGGCGAGATCAAGAACAGTCAACTTCCCGAATGCATGTGCGAGCTCATCATGCACCCGGCTCAATAAACAACTAGCCTCAAGGAAAGACTGGTTCAATTTCTTTATAACAGCCAAAGGATCTTTTTCCTGCTGTTCATATAGGGGAGGCAGTTCGCATGAAAAACTTGCAAGGCGTAGTCCCCTAAACTACTGCCCGATTGTTATATTTTTAAGGCATCTGCCCTACCCAGAATGTTCATGCAAACAGAATCTGGATATTGAGCGGGGAAACCTTCCCTCCACGGTTGATTCCTAAGAAAACCGAGTTTATCCGGAAGAAAGTTTCCAGAGAGGTAAGGTGGCACCATGCGTATGTACTGAACTGTGCGGGTACCACATCAAACCTAATTAATACCTCCCTCTGGAATTTGGTTAGAGGAATTCTAAAACCACAGTTGACTATGGCCGCATAGATGCATAGGCCCGATCTATGGGAGCTGGTCGCAGTATCCGGGGAAGACTGTCCTGTGCTTCACTGAATATACCCTGCTGGAGCTATGAACGGAAGGCCTCTGCCCATTTGGCAGAGCTAGTACCCTCATAAGTTTCTTTGTCGGAAGGGTACATCCGAGCTGCAGGGAAATCTTGGTCCCGAGAAAGCAGCCTTTTCCTGAGTCCTGAAGGCTTCCCGGGTTCATGCTCAGGAATTTCTTCCAAAGCCATCCCACTAACAGACGGCTGAGCTTCTACCATGGAAGGGTGGTTTACATTCGGACCTTCAAGATCCTCGTCTGATCTGCTCCACCCTGAACTAATCTCAGAATCCTCCACGGGTTCCTTTCCAGGAAGGCAAGAAGGGAAGGTTGATGAACTCCTAATTCAAAAGCCTTAGAAAGAAATAAAAAGAAAGACTAAGCTAAAAAGATTACGAACAGAAACTCACATCCAAGAGAGTTAGGCCATTAATGGCGAGAAAGTTAGTTCTATCAAACATTTTATTAAAAAGGACCAAGTACTAACAGAAATTCGTAAAAAACCAACAAGCAAACAAAAAGATTGATTACCTGACTAAAAGAGAAGATTTCGTTTTGAACCAATCGGAACATTCCAACTGTAACTCATATGGTCAATAAAGACCCTATGTAGGAAAAAGTAGAAAATAAAGACAGATAAAATGCTTTCGGAAACAAAAAGGCGTGATGCCTCGTTTTCCCGCCCATCTTTTCGAATGATTATTTCAATTTTCGATGCCGACGTGACGTTTCGATATTTGATAGCTATCATGAAATTCGAAAGTCAAACGATATCGAGAAAGATCCTGGAAGATCTCATTAAAGCCTCTCATATATTCGAAGAATAATATCACAGGTTTGGGGGGGCAGGAGATATCCCGGGAGATATCTTAATAGATATCCCGAAAGATATCCAGGAAGACCATGTAAAAAATGATGATGATCCGGGAAGGTAATGCCGAAAGATTATTTTTCGGAAGGTCGTTTTCCGGGAGGTATACTACTAGATAAGGCATATAAACTACTCGATACTAGAAACTAAGCCTTTAATGTAATCGAAGATAACATTACAGGCTTGGAGGGCAGATGATAGGCCATTTTGCCAAAGGCCCAAAATCAGGAAAGGCCCAATACCCCCCGGAAGATCCATAAAGGCCTGCAGGTACCCGAAATAGCTCATATGTACAAACAGCACCTCCCGACATAAACTCAACCGAAAGGGCATATCCTAAAATAGCATCCGAATTAAAACCGCCTCAAGTGTAATACCACCACGACACGATCTAAGTAACTTCCCACGATTAAGATCATGGACAAAACCGACATTATCAGTATAAATACGCCTACGTCCAAGATAAAAGGGGAGGAGATTCTAAATAGCACATAACACTACTACTAGACACATAACTTTGGATACAGGCAGTTAACCTCCCCGGTTAACGGCTTTCCACCCACTTTAACCCAAGAACACCTATAGGCTATCTCCCAGATAGGCAGTAACAGACGCATTACAAAACCCATTACAACAGGTTGGCACCTTTCCAAAATTGTCCTTCTGTGCTTCTCTAACTGACTTCTTGGCCACCTTGAGTAGGAACCTGTTAGAATGGGTAGGCAAGGCGTTATAACGCCTCTCTGATGCGTTACGGTAACACATGGCTCTAGAAATCCCTTCTCTGCTCAGCTCTTCTCCTTCTAACCCGTTGTGATGGGTTGGGCACCCGTTGTGATGGGTTGGGCACCCGTTGTGACGGGTTTGGAAAGCGTTATAACAACGCTTGGCTTTGTGAATGCCATTAAAGCTTGTTCTTGATGTCTTGAGCATGTCTTGACTTGTGTTAAGCATGTTTAAGCCTTTGCATCATAATGTTGTACCTGTGTTAACATGCATCTCAACAAAACTCAATTGTGCAAAATTAGTACTGATTTGTTTTGCAAATTGTCAAACAAGATATGAGTTTAATCCAACAATAGAAAACAAGGTTATGGAAGAAGCATTTACCTTACTTTTGACGATTGAAGAAGACAGAGGAAGTTTCAGACGCCAAGAAAGCAAATCGAATCCTCAAACAGGGGAGCAAGAAGAGCAAGTAGCAAGAAAAGCAGAAAGTGTTATAAAACAGAAGGGAAAAGCCAAACGATGGATTCGAACCCTTATTTATAAACATATTTTCTGACCCGTTAAAAATCGTATACTTTGCCCCCATCTATCACCGACACGTGGCATCGGTTGGCCAATCAAATCTCGACCGTATAAAAGCATAGAAACAAGACACCTTACGAAGTAGGCTGAAGACAAAACAACGCGTCGATTTTTTCGCTAATCAATTGAAAAATCCCGACATATATAATCATCGGTATTTCCTCGGGAAGGCGCTTCTTTTCAGTATTGAACAATTGTCCAAAAAAGTTCCTGATAAGAAGTTCAGAAGTCTCTCGGTCCCCAGTTACCCGTTAACAATGCATATAGAGAGATAACGACCAGCAAAACAGCCCGACAAGATAAAGTGAAGCCATTAAAGATTAATTGCTCTTAAGCCCGCAAAGCATCCTCAGATGGCTTACAAGATTGGGGGGCAAATGATATGCCATGTCACGACGAAAACTTTTGCACTAACCGAAGGGATATAGATCATATACTTAAGCCTTCAATGCATTTACAAATGACATTGTAGGCTTGGGGGACAAATGATATGTCATTTTATCAACAATCCAATAATGCGCCTCGCAATATAAAAAACCCAGACCATAAAAAAGTTAAAACAACCAAGTAACAACACATCCCGAGTAATCTTCCCGATCCGACAGGAGAACTTCCCGTTTAGCCTTGTAGCACAAAAGTAACCGCCTAGTACCCGAGAGTAACCATCTGACAGATCTGCGTCCAGTGATGGTTGTATACCTGTTACGACACGACTCAATCACTCAACACACAACCAAATAATCGTTCACGATTGGTGGATTAACTATAAATAACTAACATTACTATGATAGATATATATACCCCTCTGGACAACTAGAGAGTAGAGACGAATCAAGCAAAAACTCTGCCCAAACTCTGCAAAAAAACACAAGCACCAGTTATATCAAAGAGAGACGGTTAGGCACCCTAGCCTGACCGGATCTCCTCCTTATACACTCAACATCCTACATTTACGGACTATATTCCATAGAGTCCGTATCACCTAGATTTAATATATATGTTAAGATATCTTTTGCTATCTATTATTTTTTGCACAATACAAAATATGTACTATATAACTCTTTTCTAAAAATGAGTCTCCAAGAGATGGAAAAAATATTTCTAGCATACTGATTGAAATATCTTCTGGTGATGTTCCTTGTACAGAAAATCATTTAACGATAATTTATAGTGCCTACTTTATTGTATTTTCATGTTTCAATCTAATGTAAGAAATCTATTTAATACGATTGAGAATTGATATTAAGATATGTTATCTGACTTTACAGATTTGATGATATCAATTGTTAATAAAATTAAATATCCTCCTTAAATATCATGTTTATAATATTTTATTTCAGATGTTAGTTTGTTTCTAAAGATGTTAAGATAATTATATATATTTTTCAACTTACGTCTTCTTTTTATATATCAGATTATGGATAGATTTCATGAAAGCATTCATGATAAGTCGATTGCTTTTTGCCTCACTGCAAGGAAATAGCAATGACTTTAAAACCATGGTGATACTCTCGTGCTCCCAAAAATGCCTCTTGTACGATGTTTTGATCATGGTTTTTCATTTTTGGAATCGGTTGAGAGGAGGACCTGAGTTTACAGCAAAACTTTCACTGTGTGTGGCTACGGGTTATACACCAGGTGCAGGGAATTAATACCTCCAATTATCAGGTCAATCACCAGCCGCTCGTTAGAACTGATTCATCTATTCCACACCGTCGGATCCAAATCCGAACCCCAATCTCTTCTTGGTACCTTTCTCTCCTTCCTAAATCCTAATCTCTCTCATCAAACCCTAGAATCCTTCCGGCCGCCCCTTCTTTCCCCTCCGATTCGTCGATCGCGCCATAACTCAAACCTCCGATCGCTACATCTTCACATCCGAAGCGCGATAAAGTAAGCGCTCAACAAATCCTCTCTTTGATTTCTCGATCCTTCGCTGATGACGTCATCAAGACGCGTTCTTGCTTGACGAATTAGCATGCGAGGGGCATGATACATCCCCATCGATTGTAAACACCGACTTTGGAAGCCTATCATTTCAAAGATCTGGCGAACTGTTTTTTCGTCAAGAGATCACAGCGCCACGCAAGGAAAACATTTATTGCTAACGCCAAAGCGATATCGTAAGTAACGTTGGCTAAAGAATTGCCAGAGATTGGGTCGAAGGTTTTTCCTCTTCCGGTGGGCCCACCGATGCCTTCGGTTGGAACCCGGCGCTCTACCCGTGTGTTTGTCCCTAAATCCAAATCTTCTATAAGATCCGACCCGTTATCACAGTCACCGACGGCCCATATCCGCTCGTTGAAGACTGATAACAATCCTAGACAAGAGGGCGACGTGGTGAATGGTGATTGGTTAAGCCTGTTTAACGACTGGGCCAGGGATAGGGACACTGGTGCAGTGGATAATGTGTTGGACCAGGCGACAGTGGAGGAAACACCACAGGATCATCCCATGGAAGAGAAAGAGGACAAGACACCTGACATAGTTTACACGAGAAAGAGGCCAAGGCAAAAGGTTGAGAGCAGTGGTACCAATGGACAGAGCAAGAGGTATGGATCGGTATACATCAGAAAAGGAAGAAATAAGAAACCCAAGTTGGAAGCTGTTGATCAAAGAGAGGCAGTTAAGTCAAGAATATCAGAGAAAAATGTGGTTTCTGTGGCGCAACAACATCCCAACATTGTGCCTGGTTCTTCATGGGATTTGGCTAGGAGGGTGGGATTATCAGAAATTGACATTACTACACGATTTAAAGGTGCCAGTTTGGTGCTGGGTGTTCTTGTGGAGATGGAGTGTAACAGGAGTTCCAGAAAATTTTTGGGCTTTCTGTTGTCAGTTTTGGGATGGCTCAGGAGTAATTCTAGAGCAAAAATTTGGAGATTGATTTCATTTCTGTTGAAGGGGCCCATTGCTACAGTGTTTTCTGCTCATGGTGTTCATTTCTTGCCACTGCTGGAGGGTAGAGATGTAAGCTTTTCTTCTTCATACAATTTTTCTTTTTCTTATTGGAATTGTTCTTTTACTATTAATAATGATATGTGTTCATATCAAGGGTTTAGAACAAACAGGTAACAAACCTCTTAGTTACTTGTGTAACTTTTTGTAGATTTATCAAGCAAATGTGAAAGAAAAAATAAAGAATGCAAATGAACATTTAAGAGTTGAATACAGTTTTAGTTCATTAGATAATAGTGAGCAACTGAGCATGAATTCACCTACTTGTTTTGAAAAACTTGCTGGTATAGGCTAAAACTTTTATGTAATTATTAATATTAATATGGGAAATTTCCATAACTCGTACTTCTGCTGCTCTTTGATCCATTTTTTTCTTACGTGCTGTTCCCCATGCAGGATAATGTAGCAGGTGTTTCTTTGCCGTCTATCGGGGTGTGCAAGATGCATGGGTCTAGCAAAACCATACCATGTTTATCCCTCAGCTTCTCTTCTCTCCCTTCCTATTTCTCAACTTTACACCTCACAATTTATCTTCCCTCATTGTATGTACCAGTCTTTCTTTCAGACCAATCTTCATCTTTGTCGAAAAATGCCTCAATTTATAATGTAGACCTAGAGGACCATGCCAAGACCTGTCCCCCCAATGGAACTATTACTCATGCAATAGCCACTTGTACTACCAGTCCGAAGATATCTGAAACTCCCATAGGCGTTTGCGCTAGCAGTTCAGAAATATCGGAAACTCCTGTAAGCACTTGTGCTAGCAGCTTAAAGGTATCTGAAACTTCTATAGGCAATTCTGCTAGTGGTTCCAAGGTATCTAATGCTCCCGCAAGTCGAGACAAGCCCTTGATTTGTTCTGCACAGTCTTTTCCCCCTCTTCCAGAATTTTCCACAATTTTACATTCTTCAAAACTGAGAGGTCACCAGCAAAAAAGGAGGAGTTCAAGTAGGATTTCACGTGCTATGAAATCACTTGAAACAAAACAGTCTGTCTCTTCCAACATAAACTCGTACCGCCCAACAGCGCTTGAGTTACCTCCGGATGACTCATCTCAGAGTGGTATAGACAGTGATGTGTCAACCCCACTAGGAAAACAGAGGAAATCCAATTCTGTGAAGAGCCCTGTGGAAAGGGTCCATGAGCGTCTAGCCCTAGCAGAAGCAAAGCAGAACATAAGCTCAGTCCGGTGCAAGGCTAATATTTTGGTAACCCTAGATGACCGCTGCTACAGAGAAGATGATGCAACATTGACAATGGAAGAATCTGAGTCAAATGAGTGGCTCATATGTGTGACCCTACAAGATAATAGCAAGTTTAGGCACAAACCAAATGAGATGAGACCTTGTGTGGTTAACCGCTTCACACATGCTTATATGTGGACTGTAGATGAGGTAATGAGACTTGAGTTCATGGAGAAGCTTGATTGGTTGCTTTTCAAGGAGTTGCATGCTGAATGCCGAGTGCGAAATTCACGGGAGGAGGAAGAGAAGGAAGTGGGCCCAGTACAGATACCCACGCCTGGTGTTGTAGTTGTTCCTGGCTATAATTTGGGTAGGGACTCGGATCAGTTTGTGCTACCGGACTCGTACATCAGGGTCTTGGATGATGAGGTGCAAAGGGCCATGAGGAAGGAAGGTGCTATTTACGAGGCTGATTCGGACGATGAAAGGTGGCTTGGTGATTTTAATGGGAGAGGGTCTGGTAGGGTTTCATTGGATGAGTTTGAGATGTTGATAAGTTTGTTAGAGAAGGATGCATACAATAATCCTGTGGGGGTTGGGAGAATTGGAGTCTACGAACGCTGCAAGGAGTTGAAAAGAGAGGATGTTGTAGTTGCCATATATAACTATTGGTTGCAGAGAAGGACTGTAAAGAAGAATGCTCTAGTGAGATTCTTCCAGGTAAATTGCTGTTTTCTCGTCTGATTTGAATATGTTGATGGTTATGGAGTTCTCAGTGAGTTTGAATGTGCCCTTTTTTGTCTTTTGTAACAAATCTTATAAATAAATTTATGGATGTAGAGGCTCTTTGGTTATCCTGTATATATGTTTCTACTACTGGAAGTTATGAGGGTGCGGGGGATTGAAGGGCTTTTGTCTTTGAGAATATTAATGGTTCTATTGTGCTTCTAGGAACTAACTCTGTTTAAGGAAAGTTAGTAAATAGTGTTAATTCTATTTTCGACCTTTCTGTATGTTGAAGACCATGTCCTTCAAGTCTAATTATATTTTGACCTCTACATAGTGCTAATTATACTGTATATATATTTTTAATAGTATAATATTATTAAATTAATAATATGTGTGGTGGTGCTTGATGAAACAGGTTGAGGAGAAGCAGGTAGAAGTAGTTCCATGGCCACAGAATCCATATTTCAAGAAGAAAAGATCCTTTAATAAGAGGCAGCGCAGCCAGGTTATTGCGAGGCTCAAACCCGAAAAAACCTCTAATCATGGTATTCTTTTTCCTCAGTTGCTGATAATAATTGTTATTTTATTTTATTTTGTTACGATATAGTCCCAGAAGCATGCACAAGTACTTATTTCAATATGTTTTATGTGCAGATCCTGTAGAGGACGAAGCAGTTCGAAGAGTGCTGGAGGCAGAGGCCAATGCCAAGCAGGCAACAGAATCTGCCATACGGCTCCGTACTCGTGCTCAGAATTTAATGGAGCAAGCTGAGCTGGCA
The DNA here is from genome assembly GCA_964058865.1 of Eleocharis quinqueflora. Lineage (NCBI taxonomy): Eukaryota > Viridiplantae > Streptophyta > Magnoliopsida > Poales > Cyperaceae > Eleocharis > Eleocharis quinqueflora. The sequence goes on from CAXKVX010001151.1 coordinate 88,995, forward strand.
ACCTACCGAGCTATCATGGCTGTTCGTATATCTGATGCCTTATCCCGAATGTCACAAACTGCACCAGATCCTCAACCTGACCATGACATGATGCCTTTTCCATCATTTGACTGAATGGCAGACTTCCTTTTCATTTTCCCTTATTTCTCTTTATTGTGCCCCACCATGATGCGGGAGTGATTTTATTTTGTGAGGGAAGCAACAATGGAGCCTCTCTCTCCCTTCCACTCCTTTTTAGTTTGCTTTTCTTTTGAAGCCAAATTTCTGGCACATCATATTGAGAAGATCTGTAATTTTTGTATAAAGTTGACTTAGCTAGTTAATGTTAGATCTCTGTAGGTTGGGATGCCTCATGCCTGTTGTGGTATTGTGCCAGGGGTTACTTGTTTTGGATGGAAGTAAAATAACAAAAAAAAGTTAAAAAGTTAAAATCTTACTTGTGTGAAAATATGAAAATATTTACTGATTTTCAATGTAAAATATGAAAATGATTCCATCATGCAAGATTCCGTCTTGTTTCCTTAACTTGTATACCTTAACGTACGTGTACTCATGTCAAATCTGTTCATTTAATATTTATTTTTGAGAATCAGTTTTTGGTTTAGTGATTAGAAACAAGGCTGTCTGTATGATAAGTTTTGAGTTTGAAATTCGGACGTGGAGATTTTAGGTTATTAAAAAAAGTTGGATAGTCTTAAATTTTTTAGTTTTTCCAGAGTGTTGCGAGTGTTTCAGTGTTTGGTACTAATACTACTATCCGCCCGCAACTTACATCAGTAACTTATACTTCACCGATTATTGAGCAGTAAATACCAAAATGTTTTTACCTGTAGCCCTGTAGGCTGCACGCTGGATTAGACTAACAACGTCGGTCCTGTAATAATTAAAATTAGGTGAGGAGGGTGGGCTGTATATTTAAATTTGATTAGTAAAATATATTCTACACATTATATATATACAGAGAGAGAGAGAGAGAAATGCTAGGGTGCTCCATGAAGTATCAAATCACTCGTGCTTTACATTCGTTATATCCAATTTGAAAATTTCAACGATCGATATGAACTGTTGAACATGATCTACATATTGAAATCTACTTGGAGATTGAATTTAACATTTTTTTGAAATTTTTTGTTATTTTTTTAAAGCGGTAGAAAAGTTGCTAATCAAACGGTTTTTGTACCAACAAAAGTTGCAATTTTTCTACCTCTCTAAAAAATAGCAAAAAATAAAAAATGTAAAATTTAATTTCCAAGTAGATTTCAATATGTAGATCATGTTCAACGATTCGGATCAGTCATTGGAATTTTTAAATTGGAGATACAGTGTGGAGCATTAGGGGTGCTCCATGGAGCACCAAATCGCTAACGCTCCACATCGTATCTCCAATTTGAAAATTCCAATTATCGATCCAAACCTTTCAACACGATCTACATATTGAAATCTACTTCGGGATTGAATTTTATATTTTTTTTGAATTTTTTTGCTATTTTTTAGAGGTATGAAAATCATAACTTTTGTTGGTCTAGAAACCGTTTGATTAGCAACTTTTCTACCTCTTAAAAAAAATAGCAAAAAAATGTAAAATTCAATCTCCAATTAGTTTTCAATATGTAGATCATGTTGAACGATTTGAATCGGTCGTTGAAAATTTCAAATTGAAGATAACTGATGTGAATTATTTCTTGTTCATCGCTACAGTAAAATCACTGTTTTCAATTTTTTCCCCTATCTTTTTATTTTATTTCCTTCGCTCAAAAGGTTGACTGTAGTATTTTTTTATTGGTGCTCTAATTTAGATCCAATATAAATTGTACTGTCGTAATACAAAAGTATAAAATTTAACTTATTCACGCGGAGAGCGAGCCTATTTAACTAATATAATTAATGGCCCCTAAATTATTAGTGTGAATTATTTTTTGGATGCTGCTATAAAGCCCCTTGCTTTTCCCCTAATAGTACCGATGAGTCAGCATTCCACTCAAGTTTTTGTCACACTTGATCCTAAACCGTGTTGCTCTATGTTTGGGTGCCTTCTTAATATTACGAACGTAATGGTACTATTCCCCCTTCTTGGGTACTCTTCCCTCTTTATCGCCTATACTAAGTACACGTCTCCCAAATTTTAAGCTTTCTGGTTCAGTTGATTCTTTTGAATCCATGAATTCATATCTTTGGCCTTTAACAAGTAACTAATACATAACCTTTCCATTACTGCTTAGAAAGAATGAAAGAATTAGAAAGCCATGAGTGATACTAACCAGACCAAATAAACCTTGCTCTGATACCAACGGGGATCGCTCGCGGAATCTAGATCGGCTCAAGCTCTCGGACAAATTATGTACTGGAAACTTAAGACTTAGAGAAAAATTTAAAAAGCTGGAAACTTGATAGTTTTATTTAACTGGAAGAAGTAAGCTTTCAGATATCTTCTGATGTGCTTGCAACTTCATATGTAGTTACATTATATAGACTTGAGAAGGGCATCTCCATTATTGCATCGGGTGCTCATTGGGCTCCATCGTCATGCGAATAAAGAGGTTTCCACTTACTTTTGTCCGGGGATCGCTCGCGGATTCTAGATCGGCTCAAGCTCTCGGACAAATTATGTACTGGAAACTTAAGACTTAGAGAAAAAAATTTAAAAGCTGGAAACTTGATTGTTTTATTTAACTGGAAGAAGTAAGCTTTCAGATATCTTCTGATGTGCTTGCAACTTCATATGTGGTTACATTATATAGACTTGAGAAGGAAATCTCTATTATTGCATCAGGTGCTCATTGGGCCCCATCGTCATGCGAATAAAGAGGTTTCCACTTACTTTTGTCCATCACTAAAAAAAAGATGCGTCGACACACTAGACGACATCTATAAAAGAAAGAAAAGTAAAATCACTCAGAAAAATAGATGCTCCAGCACACTAAGGAGACATCCAGAAAAGCATACTTTCTAAAAAGCTAGTGGTTATCCGTAGAACCCCACCAAGCTGGTCCTTATTCTTCAGTAATGAATGCTTCTATAGCTGTAAAGCAGATTATCATGGCACTCAATTAATGCTTTTATGCTGGCATTACAGTACCCAATACATCGTTGGCCCAGTTGTCCTTAGTTGCTATTGCTTCAAGTCTTGTCTTTTGTAAATATTTCATTGCTATGAGTATCTCCACTTGAACGCAAGCCTTATGAGCTTGATCTTTATACAGTTCTGACAGCCTTGCATGTAATGCCCTATCTTCTTCACTACTTCGTGGGTATTGCACAAATGTGTCCTCAGTGACTTGTGAATATCTTGCCAAATTCGCATTTTGACCACCTAGAGCTTCCCATCTTTCTGCTTCAAAGAAAACCTGCTTAACCTTGCGTGGTTCACTGCTTATTATTATCCTCCTGAGTCCTTCCATACCTGCTAAACAAACTAAACAAACTTATTAGATAAATGTGGTTATTTGTCTCAGCGGTCCACCACTTCCACATCAAATTCCTTTTAATTTCCTTTTAACAGAAAAGAAATCTTTTCTATTAATTGGCACAGATTAATAAAAATCTCCTCATTTGGTGCCTGAGTAACTTCATTAATTACTTCCTCAAGGCTTAATAGGAACACATCAGTTACTTCACTTCTCCTGGTATAAACCATGTTAGCAGTTATTCTTGACAAAGCTTCAGCGAGTACATTAAGCTTCCCATCGATATGCTTGAAGTTTACCTGTACCCCTGTAACTATTATAAATCAACAAAATTAATCCACCTTACTCTTGATGGTTTATTTTGTGCCGATTTATTATAGAAACTAATAATGGCTTGACAATCAGTGCGAAGAGTAATCTCCTGCTGATCAAGATAATGAATCTTTAATGCCTTCATTGTTTCCATGCATGCATGTATCTCGGTGTCAATGGTTGATTTTATCACCGGGAATTTCCCACTTGCATAAGCACATACTCTTTCTGTGCTTCTTGGATCATTTTTTTATTTTTCCACTTGCAAATTCCACCCCATCCCTCCATACATCCATCTGTTTCGAGCACGATGTAAGTACCAGGTGGTGGTAATTCTAGATCAAGCAAGTTTTGTACCAGTTCTTTGATCTTGCTGATTAACTGGTAATCTGATGTTTTGAGCCTCTTATCACCATGTGGACTGGTTTTCGAGTAAAGTGGCCCAAGGAGAGTTCCCAAGTTGGGAATATAACTTCTTGCATAGTTCAGTATGCCTAGCCATGATCTTAATCCGGCCTTTTCTTTCATCTTATCATTATCAAACTGAACTATCTTCTTGATAATATGAGGCTGTAATTTAATCTTACTGTCACCGATAACTGCCCCAAGAAATTCAATCTCCCTTACTGCAATCTTCATCTTTGTGGGAGACAGCACCAAACCCCATTTTTCGCATATTGCGAGCATCTTCTCCAAATGTTTTGCATGTTGTTCTTCAGTTTTGGAGAATGAGGATATCATCAATGTAAACTGCTATAAATTCTTCTGTTCCTCTAAAGCAGTTGTCCATCTTCCTTTGAAATACTGCTGGTGCATTTTTCAGACCAAATGGCATGACTAGCCATTCATAGAGTCCTCCACCAGGTACCACAAATGCTGTCCAGGGTATTGATTCTGGATCCATGGCAACTTGGTGAAATTCTCTTTTCAGGTCGAATTTCGAGAAGATTTTACTATTGCCAATCTTCTTTAGAATTGTGTTAATGCCTGGTATGCTGTATTGGTCTTTGTGCGTGTTGTCATTAAGGGTACGGTAATTGAACACCATTCTTTCTTTATCCTTAACTTCCTTCTTGGTAATTGGGTCGATTGTTATACCTGAATTGACCATAATAGCCATGGTTCGGTGTCTGCTTGTGCTGGGTTGGATCACTCCAATTTTCAATAATGCTTGCACATGCCTATCGAACTGCTCTTTCAAGGCCGGAGTAACATGCTTTAAAGGTTTGTCTTGTATTGTGATATCTGGATTTATGATATCCAGTTTGCATGTCACTTGGTTTTTCGCCCAGTGTTTAATCGGGTCATCTCCAATATAGCCCTGCTCCTTCAGTCTTCCTAGGAGGTCTTTGAATTTATTCTTGAACCATAGTGATTCATCACCACAGTTATAGGCAACGGCTTCTTTGACCTCTATGTATTCAAGTTCTGACAGGTCAAGCTCCTCTACTGCTGCCTGAGAAACAATCTCAGCATCTGCTCTGGTGGTTATTGTTGTCACATTTTTGTAAAATGTAACCATCTGCCCTTCAATTCTTAATCCACCTTGCATTGCCCTGATAAAATTGCATCCAATTAACATTTGGACACCTCCTTCCTTGCCCATTGGGAATGCATACGTAAATGAGATTCTGAATTTATTGTCTTCAATAGACATCTGACCATTCTTTTCATTAACAAGGTTCAGGGTGATTGACTCCCATCTGGAGATCACATCACTGTACTGCCCTATATCCTCAGGCAATACGAGCATAGCGCCTTGGTTTGACTGCGCTGAAGGAAGGGTAAATCTCTCATTGTTTTGCTGTGCAAACCCTCCTTTGAATCTGTTAATTCTGGTTCTTATCTCTGGGACATCTAATTGTTGTTGGTTTTGTCTCAGACTCCCTGGTGGGTACATTGGGGGTCCCATCATTGGTTCTTGGGGTCTGTTTGGTCCAGTTGCGGTTGATTGGGTAGAGAGAATTGTTTCAATTTTTGAATTGAGATTTTTGAGCAACGGGTATTCCATTGCCGCTAAAATGGTTTCGGTTTTGACCTCTTCCCCACCATCCTTCTGAGAGAATGGGTTTACCCATTCTTCTTCACTAGAATCATTGTATTCATCCCAGACTGGTCCGGCATCTTCTTCAGCCGATTGTTTCTCTCTTGGTAATGCTGCCAATAGCTGCAACACTTCAAGCTCATCATCATTTTCAGTTTCATCCTGCGACTCATGCCATTCACAGGATATCATTAAGGCCGACTCTTCTTCTAGTGTTTCATGAGCTAGGGGACTTCTCAGTCTGTAGCCCCTTATCTGGTCTTCTATTGTTGGGTTTTGGTTAGAATCCCCAGATATACTTGGCCTGCTCACATTTTCAGTTCTTGTTTGGCTCATTTTTGGGTTTTGACTGCGTCAAATATTTTTTTGGGTTTTTGAACACAAAGAACTGGCCTGTTGGTTTCTTGATTCTTTTCACACTTGGTTCACCAAGGCTAAGTTTTTGTAAGCCTTTCTGGAGTTCGTCTATGGATTGTGTGAGATTTTCTGTTTCAGGAACTCTGGTTTTTGCTGCCTCTAGCCTCCTGATTGCGGTTCTGCAATCTTCAAGATCTTCTTTGATTTTGACCAACAGTTGGATTATTGTGTTGTTCTGCTTGATCAATGCTGTTGTTGCTCCTTTTATGCACTCGGCTGGTTTCAGAAATCCTTGTGCAGGTTCTTCGATCGTTTTTGTTGCCTTTAGAGTTTCTTGATAAATTGAACTTCTAGCGGTATTACGCCAGTCGTTCATCAAGGTTCTCCAAATTGATTGGGAATTTACGGGCATGCTTTCGTACTTGACCTTCTGTCTTGTTCCAAGATATCTCGTAAAATTTAAAAGTTGCCTTTCAATTATATGTTCAAACAATAAAGTGTTGCTTAAGGAATTTGATCTGGTATAGCTGTTTTAATGACTTTCAGTTTTCAAGTTTTCTAAGTTCACAGTGCAGGATTGGTCATATATTAGTTTATAAAAATGCACACATAAGTGTACATGATCTAGGTCTTAACTAATCCCTCCTTTTGAATAAAATATAGTGAAGATCTTAGTCATCTGTACTTTCTGTGGCAAAACATGGGGTTTAGTATCATTTTCCTTATTTTTTAACTTCGCCCATAAGCAATAAAGCAATCAACACTGAATTCTGCTCCTGAAGCTGCCAAGACACGAGACGAGCCTCTTTATCTTCAAGGATTGAAGCTTACAAAGGCCTTAATTAGGCCCAGAAATAGACTAAGACTGAAGCAACATTGTAAGGCCTTAAAATCCTCTACATACTGGCAAAAATGGAAAAAAAAATCAGGCAAAAGCACGCTTATTTCCTCAAAAGCTGACGCACAGGCGCACAGCGAGGTGGAGAGCGAAAGACAGAGAGAGAGAGAGAGAGAGGGAGAGATGTGGAGGCGGTTCGGATATCTTTCCCCAGTCATTTCCGGGAAGCAGCTCCAATCGTTTGTAAGGGTTTCGTTTCTTTGTTTGGTTTTGTATTTTCTTCTGTAGGGAAGCGTTAATTTATATGAAAAATGCTCCAATTCGAGCATTGATTCAGATGCATGTTATGAATATTTAGGCCTATTTACTAGCAGGGGATTCTTTTGTTGAGAGCGAAAAACATAGACAGTTTGCTATACTGCCATTTCCCTAAATTTTAGAATTCCGTTAATATTTTGGGTCAGTTGAGGCACTTACCATTTACCAACTTCTCTATTTGATCGAAGGGAGATAGCGTTTATTAGTACTTGCAAATTTACTAGTTGTAAATAGTGTGATATTCAATTAATACTGTCAATTCTCTGTGCAGGACTGCACAGTTCTGCAGTTATTTAATACCTTCTCTTCTGATGCCGTGAGTACATATTTTTTTGCAAACTTTGGTTGTGTTGGGCCTTCTCTCACTTTTGTACAAGTATCTGTTATAATATTTGGTATTATATTGAAAAGCTGTAATTCCAGTGGCCAATGGGTAGTTTTCCTCATGCTGCACTCCAAAATTATGTGCTTGGAGGTTTATGGGGGTTGATTTGATTCTGTTTTGGTATATATATATCATATTTTTGTGATCGGCTACTTAGGAAGTAACAGCAACATTGTTTCAAAAAACTATGGTTATGGTTAGTTTGGGAACCAAATTATGTACAAACGTAAAACTACATTTGAATCAACAAACCAAATTTTAAACTGGAGCAATGAGCTGAGCATATATGGTTTTATTTACTCATTTGATTACTTCAACTTGTTTCTGCTGGATGATCAGTTGAGCTAATCATAAGAGTGTTAGAGGCTATACACTTTACTTTTTCCTGCACTGAATATTTTCCCCCTTATACTAGGGAAATAATGGTGCAGCTTTGTCTAGGAAACCTTTCATCACCTTTGTTCTAGGTAACAAGTAATTTTGATCATCTTCTTTCTTGAAGCTGACTGGTACCTTAAGACTTAAGAGCGTGTTACATGAATTACCTCATTATGCTGATGTTACTTCTTTCTTGTGACATTTTAAAGGTGGGCCTGGTAGTGGGAAAGGAACACAATGTGAAAAAATAGCATCCACTTTTGGTTTTGCACATCTAAGTGCTGGTGAGCTTCTCAGAGAAGAATTGTCTTTGCACACTGAAAATGGGTATTGCTCTGATCTGATCCCCTCATTTTAAACTTACAATAAACTTGCCCGTCCTCTTTAAATATCATGCCCAAGTTGGATGTTTGGAACCAAGTAAGAATGACTGTTTGTGCTGTACCGATATTGACTGAAAATGAAAAGATTATAACGATGTTCTTTGCAGATGCTGCATTTTTGGATTGTCAACTTCTAATTATGGAATTTTGTTTTCAGGGAACTGATACGAAATGTGATAAAAGAAGGAAAAATAGTACCATCTGAAATAACAATTGGCTTGATAAGAAAAGCCATCAATTCGGCCACATCTGACAAAATTCTTATTGATGGCTTTCCCCGAAGTGAAGAGAACCGTATAGCTTTTGAAAAAGTTGTGAGTCTTCTAATTTTATAATCCATTATGCAACTTGATGATGTATTTTGCAGTTTATAATCTTGCCAGCATTATCAATGTTGTTTGAATTTGCTCTCTTTATGCTAAAGATGTTACTTTTGGGCTTGGTGCTTTGTTTCTTTGAGCGAATGGTAGGCATTGGAGGTTGCATATTGGTTTCTTATACTTCTAGTAGGCAGGTGATACATGAAATGGTGATTTCACTATTATATAGCCTACATGTAACTGGGTGAAATTATATGCAGATAGGAGTGGAGCCCGACCTAGTAATTTTCTTTGAATGCCCTGAGGAGGAGATGATGAAAAGGATACTAAGCCGAAATCAGGTCAAATTTTAGTTATGTTCATCTTTTTCCCATTTTTTTATTTTATCACTAAATCTTTTTTGAATTCGTTAACGTGTTGTAAATAGGGAAGGATAGATGATAATATTGAGACTTTAAAGAAGCGGCTCAAAGTTTTTGATAATTTAAATATGCCTGTGGTAGAACATTACACTTTGAAAGGAAAAGTTCACAAGGTATTTATATCTTAGTTTTATTTTTAGCATATTTTTTTCACTGATTACTTTAATTTTGTTATTTGGGCATGATAGTTTTTTTTTTCTATTAATTTGCAATTGATGGATTAATCAACAATTTGACCAGATCTGATGACGGGCATTTTATGAGCAGTAGATGTTCCTGCTGATACTTAACCTAATTATTTTTTAGTGAATAAGCATATACCATATTTCAATGGAATGAATTAATATTTTACTTTCTGATGCAGCTCTGTCACTCTGTATTTGTAGTACTATCCTTATTGCAGAGTACAGAAAACCCTGTCCAAACTCTAAACCTAATCATTCAGCTAGTAAACTCTTAAAATTAAGTATTTTAGACTAAGACATGTTGCTCAGTATCGAGTACTATCAAACACTCAAAAAAGCTTTTTGTAACATTCACTCATGGATTATGCCCCAAATTGCAGAGAGCAGCTAGCCATAACTGATTTTAGGTTGAAGTCACTTTGTGAAATGGAGAATATCTGGAAGCTGTAGTGTTTTGTTTGACGTCTCAACTCCATAATTACTAATTAAAGTGTATCTTATCAGACTATAAACTTTGAACTGGTAAATTCTGTAACCAGCCCAGAACCTCCAATTTAGAAATAATTCTCACAATCACATTTGTTTGTTAATATTTGTTTTCTTTCTCTAAAGTTCTTGCTGTATTGCCTAACGAAAAAAAACTGTTCTTGAACAATAACTTTCATAAAATTGGGTATGTGAAGGATCAAATAGAATATTTTATTGAATGTCTTTGCCTTGCTTAAAGAGGTTGCCATTTTGCATCCACATAATAACTTGGAGACGTCAGTTGGCCTCTCTCTTTTTTGTTCTATTTACAAATTTCTCTACTGGTTCTTGAAGGTCAGATAGCAAAAATCTGAAAAGTTTATTTTTTTTATAGATAAGTGCAACTGGAACTGTTGATGAAATTTTTGAAAGGGTTTGTCAGCTCTTTGCCTGTTTAAGGTATCTGACTGCATTTTCCCTTTTTGTTTTGAGAAAACTAGGCTACTTCTTGGATTTTGTACCACTGGTTTGTCAAAATGAAAGATTTTTAGTTCATGTGTCAACCAATCTGACAGTAGATGCTTACACAGTCTGCCATTCCATTCCAAATCTCTTAGGTTCTGGATAAGAAATGTGATCGATATCTCTTTTTTATGGAAAGATATTATGGAACCCAAGAGACTCCCTGTCAGAGCCTGATCCAAATGAGGAAGAGAAAGTGTCTGGTACAAATAAAGTTGGTTTTATAGAACGAGTTGGTATGGCGATCTTAGCAAGACTGTTCTCAGCTTGAAAGGTTATGTTGCCCCCGTAATGGTGTTGTTTGGAGGAACCAATATGGATAGCCATCCTCTCCTCATCTGATTTCCTTATTTTAATATATTGTTTTTCTTTTTGCAGACTAAAGTTGCATTAAGAGCATTGAAATTATCTCTGGACACTTATACTAATAGATGACAGGTACTAGTATACTAATCATCATCTAATGTTTGTGGATTAGTTTCAGACTTTTAGTTGCTCATTTCGGAGAATAATAACTTGAATAACTCAACCCTTTGGCATTTTGTCTCTTTACAATCAACTATGTACATCAATATTTGTCAATGTAAAATGGAGTATGCTATGCTAAAAATCAACTTTTGTCTCTTTTTATAATTCTCTGGAAATCAGATCAAATCCTTTGGAAGAACTAGTTAGGTTAGCAATTTTAATTTCAGAAAGCTGAACTTGTTATTGCCATTGAAATTGAGAATCCCTTTAGAGTTCTTACCAGACATCATGGTGTTGTAAAGCAGCAACAACTAAAGAAAATATTTCACTTCTATAAAAAAAGATCCATTTGAGTATTCGGTACCATCAATTGACAAAAAAAAGAGTATGGAATCTTCTAAAGCAACATGAAGAGCACATTTTGCCATTTTCCAAACTGTTTGGTCTAACTATATAGGTGCTATTTTGTCATGATTATATCATTCATAGTGTTATCTCCCAGTTTGCAAAGGATTTTTTTTTGGTAATGGTGATGGTGATGGTAATGGGGGTGCATGTGCTTGATTAGTTATTTAGTGGGAGACCACTAGTGCCGCTTGTTCAATTTGGATTGTAAATGCAGATTGGGGAAAGATCATTTGTCAAGGCCAGCTCTTTTGGGTAATTCGTGGGAATATGGTTAATCTGGAAATAGTTCACAATTGCATGTGTTGAATTTATTATTGCACAAGTCGCATCCTATGCATTTCAAACCATCTAATACACTCTACAGTTCCCATCTATACTTTGTTGTGTATCATGTGAACATGCCCAAAAAATCACAAGCTATTTATTCTATATAAACAGGTTAGGATGGTAAAATGCCCATCTTGTTGAATTTCACGATTTACTTCGCCATTTAAAGTGAATTCCTCAGGTGCATCTTATTATTTCGGATTATATTACTCTGAATTAGGAATTCTGTAAATAGCTCTTATTGTAGGTATGTATCACATAGAAGAGTTTCACCTGGGTAAAAAAACTTTTAACTTGAACGATAACAACGTTATCTTATGTTCTTAACAGAACTTTGGTTAATGTACAACGTTTCAAAGTTAATTATCATTATAAATATATCAGCTATTTTTTTTTTAATTTGCAAGAAGGTAAAATGCTACTCTTTTTTTCACCTAACAAGATCTGAAGTTCTGAATTCAAATTAACCTTGTTAATCCAAATTCATAGTCATTTGTTTTGTTTTGTTCCTATTCTGTTCATCTTGTATATTCAATGTGTGATCAAATTTTGGCTGTACTTGAAATTTTGGGAAACACTGTGATTTGTTGACTTAAGGTTAATAATGACTGGATTAGGAAGCATACAAAAAACAAAATAGCATGGAGGGTATATGAGTGTTTGTTTGAGGGGGCTCCTATACTAATTAGCTAGGTTCCCCTAAGGGAATCCTTGTAGAACCTACTGATATATCCTCAAGTGTGGGGTTCATGGTATTATTGGTACTAACATGGATTAGAGAAAACACATAACATGATGACATGTGATGGTATCTTTGTGGAATATTATGTTGCAGTTCTACTTGGCCCTCTTTATTATGGTTTCTAGGACTGTCAACTGAACGAAATTTATCGTTTAACCATCTTGTTTCGCATGGACGAAATGGTTAACGAAACAATTATTTTCCTTCGTTGCAGTGCATTTACCACGAAATTTCACGTTTACTGTGAAACAAAACGTTAATGATTTTTTGTTTTGTTTTGTGGGTAAACAAAATGAAAACGAAACGGCCGAGTTTCGCCCATTGACAGTCCTAATGGTAGGGGTGGATTCAGGATTCTCGTCAGGGGTTCGAATGATGGTTATTATTAAAAAAAAATTATCTTATATGATCATTTGTACAAAAAAAATTCAAATACATGATTAATTTTGAGAAAAACGTAATATATATGATCATTTTTCAGCTGCACCTCCTGAGTGCATGTGGCTCCGTCACTGCCTAATGGTGCTCTAGTCATAATGGTAAAACACCAAATGCCATGTGGTCCTTTTTTATTATATGCCATAATGTATCACCAAACAACCATATTAATTTGCGATGAAATTAAGATGGTCATTAATTCTACATAATGGCATGGCATTACACATTTAAACAGTAATGATCTCGTCGTTGTGCAAGATGGAAAAGTTTATTACGCTATTGCCAGATATGTATGGTATATGATAAATAAATAAATAGGTATTTACTTTGTCTAGCTAGCTATTATGGCTTTAATTATACTTATGTTGTGAGATGTGAATGTAAAAGCAACTCTATAATGGCATCAACAAGGTGCTCGGAGAATTCATGCGTTGTTCTAGGAAACAGAAAAGTATAGTTGTTTTGCATGGTAATTGGATATATTATATATATTAGATTGAGTCATTACAGAGGGGCCGCAGGCTCAATTTTATTGAAGGTAAAAAAAGAAAATATAGGGTTATCTCTAAATAAAATAATGGAAAATTCACCTTAAAAGATTCGTTCAGCGAATGATATACATTTAATTTTATGTTGTTTTTTGCTTTTTTCCCCCCAGATTTATTGTTTTGTTGGATTATATTGCAAAGGATTTTATATTGAACCCCTCTGTTAAGGAACAAATCTGCTGCTTGTATAATTTCTCCTTGTTTTTTGTTTGTTTCGATCTGGACCGTTCAAAATTCATCTAACGGTCAAAGCACATGTTTTCTGAATCAAATCACAGCCGTTCGTGACGGTCTATCGATTCGTGATGGTCGAATCGAAGCAAACAAAATTCTACTAGTCTCAAATAAAAGTAGCAGATTCGGATCCCTCTGTTAATATTTAGAGAGAACGACATCACATGCATTCGGGTGTCGTTGTTGTGAAAGCATGCCTTTGTCATCAACGAACGATGACAATCCGATCAAAATCATAGAATGGCCTCCTTAGGAACCTTTTGAACTAATTTTGTCTGTCATATATCTAGTATTTCTTTGGTTACTTTTAATTTTTGTTCAAATAATAAAAATTAACTATCTACTGTACGAAGTTTAAATAACATTTCTTAAACAAAGCTCACAACCTCCATCATAGAAATAAAATTGTACCAATTATTTTAATGTATTACATTCTGTCTAATTCAACAGTTTGTTCTGCAGGTGGCCGCATATTAGGTTCAGATTTAATATTGAAAATACCAACGCCATCACTGTATATTCGCACGAGGCGTAACAGACACGGAATGAGATCTTCTACACGCAGCAAATTTCAGTCTTTGATTTGCATCGAGATTCATGCAAGCTAAATTTTATAATATCAGACCCCCTGAATCAAATCTGGGTCGTCCGTAGCTTACAGCGCAGAAAATTTGAACCGTCCGTCGGTACTGCGCGGTAGAAGAATAGCTTCCGACGGACACAAGTAACCTTTGCCATCAAACTACTGCTGACATACTAGGGATCTCAAATTAATTAGTGAAATACACAATAAAGAGGAAACAAGTACATGCTAAGTAATAAAATACAAAATTATTGAAATTTTAACATACTGAAAATTTTATTAAACAGAAGATGATCTCTTAAAAATAATTAGTCTCTCTTATATAGGCAACAAGTGTCTTGATCTCAAAGTAAGTAATAATTGTAACTAAGAAAGTAAATATATGATGATTCAATGAATAAATTGAAAATAACTATTACGGAAATAATTAGCAGAAAATGGTGAAAATAATTTAGATAATTTGGAATAAATCTCAGAAAGATTAATCAAGACAGGTCAGAATCACAATATGAATCTGTCTCGAATTTATTTCCTTCTCAGTTTGCGTCAGGCTTCCAGAATTGTTGAAAACTTGACCTCAAGCTTGTATTTTACTAGCTTTGGTACTGATGACAGTTATGGAGGCAGTTCGGGTGGTGGAGGTGGTTGCAAAAATAGACATGGTGGGGGCAAATTTCGAGCAAGAGCTGGTGTAGGTGGTGGTTCAGGTTTGATCGGTCTATAATATTCTTCTTGAAACTCAGCTAGTCCTTCGTTTTCGAATTCTTGAACCAACTCCACAACTTCTCGAAATTCTTGAGAAAACTCTTCGAACTCGAAATATTCAACAGCTTGTCGTGAAAACTCTTGACACTCGAGGTATTCAATGTCTTTTCGTGATTCTCGAGACAACTCTTCGGACTTGAGAAACTCTTTGGTATCGGTCTTGTGTATTTTCTTCTCAGCATATTCGGTAAGATAGTCGAAATCAAACTCACATATCTTTTCCTCGGTGCCTGAAAGCATCTTCGGGATCAACCTCTTCTCGGTGTACTCAAAATCATGTCATTCACCGCATGCTCAAAACCAAGGTATTGACATATACGGGCTTCACATTGCAACTACATCCAATGAGACATCTCACCAACCTCAAAATCTTGGAGAGAAATAACAGATATTGGTCGAGTCCGTGAGGTAGGCAATGGTCGAATTGAGAAATTTTTTCTTTCTAGTGCACCAAAGAATATGTGGCGTAGGCATCCAAATGCTAGAGCCAATCAATACACGGACCAAAATCTACCTCCTCTCGTATATGAGGATGCACCACTTGATGAAGGCGGAACACAACCTCAACCCATGCCAAATGAATGGATGCAAAACGTTGAAACCCGTCTCACACGAATGGAGGAAAACCAATGAGCTATCATGGACATGCAAAAGACTTTGCATGCAACTACCCTTCGCATAGAGGATCAAGTGAGAGTGATTTATGAGGATGCACACTCTACTATCGTCAAGTGGGTTGAAGAATACAATGTCGTAAGAAGGCGAAATAGATCATGGGTGGCTCAACCCGAAGCGGGCACTTCAGTGCGAATGAGGATATGGCAGTCGATCCTAGTTGTTAGGTTCTAGTCTTAGGTTGAGTTTCGTTTGTTTTTTGCTATGCTATGACTATTGTTTGTGCGCTTTTATGCGTTGGATTATGATTTGTAGGATGATTGTATGTTTAAAATGCTCCTCTTTTATTTTTGCTAAACTATGTGTTGGTTTTGAAAATTTGATGACTATGCTATGGTGTGATTTATGCTAGTTAATTTGTTTAGATTACTATATATATTGTTGTTTATGAAATGTGATAACTATTTGCAAATTGCTACATGAGATTGCTTCATGTAAATTGATCTTGGGTGTAAATGCAAAATTGACATGGTACACATGACAAGATTTGATAAATTGAAAGGGCTTAATTGGAAATCATAAAATACTAAAGGCCCTTATTGCAATTTTTTAAAGTGCATGAATTGAGGGGGAGCTCCATAGGTCTATATTTAATCTTATTGCATAATTTGATGGGGGAGCTTCTTTGCAAAATATTGAATTGTTTTTCATATATGCATCAATTAAGGTGAGCATCGTTGCTATACATTTTTACCCTTTTGTTGATTTTCAAAAAGGGAAAGAAAATTGAGATATCGAGAAAAATATTAGTTGATCAAAATTTATATATTACAAATATTTGCATTCATGCATTTTAATTTGCAAATCGTCCAAAGGGGAAGATTGTTGTATTAATTAGGCAATGTCTCGAATTTGTCGATTTGCCAATCCAAAACAATAAAGCTAACAATTTACTTGTGAGTTTTTTATTAGATTTGAAATTAGAGAAAAATGATTGAAAATGCAAGGATGAAGCATAAAAGCATCAAGACATGAATGCATGAAGTCAAGAACTTCATTAGGTGATCTTATTTAGCGTGTAAAATATTTTAAATCAATGAAATTGAGTTAAAACAAAAAATGACAATTTGGAATCTACAACGTTACATAACTTTGTATGAAATTACACAACGTTGTGATCTGTTTCAGCAAAGAAGGCTAGTAAAAAAATCCCAGAAACGTTATATAACGTTGTACCAAATAACCAGAAAAATTTCAAAATCCCTAGAAACGTTATACAAGATAAACCGAAAAATTTCAAAATTCTAACAAGCCTGCTGAGCCCTCTTTCTTACAACGTTGTACAACGATATACAATGTTATTGTGTAATTTGACTCTCTTCTCAACTAAGTGTGTAAGAGGGAGAGAATCTTCTTTATAAGAACAAGTGCTTAAAGGGGCGGACCGAGTTTATTACCGCAAGAAGCAGGGGCGTCGGGACCCGGAGAGTAGGCTTTTACTGAACTTCATCAACATCTTGCGGCTTCTATTTCTCATCATTTCTAAGCTTTTCTTTCTCTATTTATATTTCTATTTACATTCAATTGAATTGCTTATAAATATAATTAATTATAATTTGTGTGTATTGTTTGCGATGAATTGCTTGTGAAAATTGCAACTGAGTTCTTTTAATTATTAAAATCGAAAATTGTGTATAAACCTAGGTGCCTAGGTTTATCACTTTTCGTGTTTCTTCATGGGCTTGTCGCATCTCATCAAGAATGACTTGAATATTTGAATTTGTCATTAGTAAGATGGTAAATTTATGAATTAGGTTGTTGATGATAGGCGGTTATCGGAGATACAACTTCACGCAAGCGGAAAGGTGATTGTCGAACTTGCTCTGATACCACTTGACGCACTACGTGTCCCAAATCACAACTCCGCGAGAATGAACTGTAATAAATGGTTTAGTGAAATAAAAACAAGGAGAAAACAAATAACATGCTAAGTAGCAAAACACGAAATTATCGAAATTCTTAACATACTGAAAATTTAATTAAACATAAGATGATCTCTTACAAATGACTAAGATCTTTTATATAGACGACAAATGTTTGATCTCAAAATAAGTAATAACGTAACTAAGTAAATATATGATGATTCCATGAATAATCGAAAAATATTAAAGAAACAACTAGCAAAAAATGAGAAAATAATTTAAATAACTTGAAAAAAAAATTTAGGCAGATCAATTAGGACATGTCGGAATCACAATTCGAATCTATTTCGGATTTATTTCCTTCTCGGTTTGCGTCAGCTATGCATATGCTAGCATTGAGCAGGAGTTATAATTGTGATTATACTGTTATTATAATAATAATTATTTATTAATTTGGCTTTAGCAAAATTTGAGATTGTACTCATCGCACAAGGCCAGAAGCTCGCTCACGCATTAAGTTTAACGCGTTTACGCGTATCGAGACTTGAAATGGGGAAAGATCGTATAAACGCAATAAAACAAAAGTTAAAAGATACTCGAGAAGTGAGAACTGAGAAAATAAGGTTAATATTTATTTTCTTGCGATGGGTATATAATATATTCATTAAAAATGAATATTATATTACAGTGCATCCAGTCTGTCCTATTATGTTTATTTCTTGCAAGAAATCAATCCAGGGAACAGCATAATTATTATTTTTTTGGATAATGTTTCGTTATATCGATTTTATTATGCAACTTTCGTTGAGTATTCTGCACATTATTTGAGTTATTATGCATGTTATATCATAACTATTTCAGTACAAAAAATAACATGTATAATTATTTCATTAAAAAAATAACATACATAATAACTCAAATAATGTGCACGATAACTTAACTAAAAGTGCATAATAAAATCGATAACATGTATAACTATTTCATTACAAAAAAATAACATGCATAATAAATCAAATAATGTGCACGATAACTCAACTAAATGTGCATAATAAAATCGATATCAATAGTCAATATCAAATATAGTATCTACGTATCAGCTCCCTATTTTTTTTTTGTCATGTAAGAGACCCAATATCAAAATTCCATAAAAACAAAAAATGTTAAAATTTTACGGTAAGATGTTACGTTATATTTGAATTAGATTTTAGATCAATGTGAAAAATATAATGTCCATGTTGTATGAAAGTAAATCCACAAATTTTATTATGCAAGGTTTAGGTATAACAAGAAATTATTTTACAGATATTGTTATTGCTACCATCGTCGCTAGCGACTTTATTAGTCATATAAATGCATTATGAATGTAAATTTTAGATTAGTTATTTTATTATTAGAGCTGTAAACGAAACTCTTTTACTTTTTAATTTGATCCGTACTTATTCGATAAGACGGGTATTAGTAAGATTTTTTTTCCCGTTAGCTTATCATATATTGATATGAGCTGTAAATGAATAAGAATACGGATAAAGACTATTTCCTACTCATTATTCTATAGAGTAAATATAAAACAATATATATGAATATAAATAAATATATATGCTCAATTTTAAAATCTATAAAAATAATTAATCTATTTGTAATTTAAGTTTTTTAGGAGACCATCTAATTAGTTGTCATCTTTTCAATAAAACTCTTAAGACCAAAATTAATTTCATTCAACTAATTATTTATTTAATATTATCATCGTCTCGTTTAATTCTTTAAAAGAACTAATCGTATAATTATAACTGTCGTCTAATTTTTCGCATTATGTATTTTTTTCTCGTTAATATATATGCTCTACTTACTCTCGTATTGTGCTTGTATTTATCAAACATATTGATTTTAGATGTATTTATCAAACATATTGAAACATTTAAAAAATAACAAGTATCGATACTAACATGAATTCATATATAAAAAAGAGAAAAAAAAAATATATGAGGCTTTGCAAACACAGTTCTTTGGATGATTTGTTGTGTGATCATCTATATTTCCAATTTATTTCTTAATCTAAATTTCGAATAAAAATATCAATAATTAATTGAGGAGAATATTTTGAATCTTTAAAAAATTACACAAATTTCCTTAAATATAGAATTGATTTTTTTTTTACTCAAAACGCAAGTCATATGTATGTTTGAAGACTGAAGAGTGGAGGCTAAACCATTTCAAAACAAAAAAAATCAACTCATATATTAGGATGATTTTTTTTTATTCATTGCCGGACAAACAAATTAAAAAATATACTTGAAACTCTCTCTAAAAATAGCCTCGGGCGGAACTTGAACTTCAGACCTCTTCCATAGAAACTTTGTGCCTCACCACTACACAAAGTAGAGTTTGGCATATATATTAGGATGATTATTTTGTGGGCGATGCTAATTAGCGACCTCATTAATTTTTTTTATTCATTGTTTTAGGTTTACAACACACACTCATAAACAAAGCAGAAAATAAATTTGAAACACCCCTTCAAAGTAGCACATGACGGAACTTGAATCGCAGATTTCCTCCATAAAAATCTTGTGTCTTACCACTACACTAATTAGGACTTGACATCGACCTCACTAATTTATTATGAATAGCGGATTACAATACTTTTACTGGTATAGTGGTATTAAATGAAAATTGTGACGCATAATTGCTGAGCTGGCAGGCCTTTTATGAACATAAAAAAATTTTGTTGGGTAGTGCAAGTAGTGTTAATTAATGCAAACACGTTTTCGCTTTTAATTAAATACTCTTCACATGGATTTCAAGTTTGTTAGTCTTGGGTTCCCCAATATCCAACCCTTATTTCTACGGATAACTTTTATTATTTAACAACGCATCAGCACTAATCCCTTCGTCCTGATTAATTAGCACTTAGACTAGCTTTTATATATATATATATATAGTTGTGCTAAAATACTTTATAAAGCACTAACATTCATATACTTTAGGTTCGTATCTCGACATACAAAGTGCAAGCGACCGATCAAGACCATTGAAAATATTCTCCATACTAACATCTATTTGGAGACCAAATTTTACATTTTTTTGAAACTTTTTACTATTTTATCTGATAGGTGAAAAATTCATTAATATAACGATTTACAGACCTCCAATTTAACCAACTTTGCACTCATCCGATAAAATAGTAAAAAAATTGCACAAAATGTAAAATTGCGTCTCCAAATTGATGTTAGTATGAAGAACATTTTCAACGGTCTTGATCGGCCATTTACAATTTGTATCTCGAAATAGAAGCCTAAAGTATATGACTACCGGTGCTTTATAAAATATTTTAGCCTAACTCTATATATATATATATATATATATATATAGAGTAAGGCTACGGTGCTTGGCCAAGTACCGTAGCCTTACTCTATATATATATATATTGCATGTTAACAATTAATTTCAATGTCAATAGCTTGTCGTTGTTAACTATGTTAAAGATGTTTAACTCAATGCAAATGTGCATTTATTTGTGTTTTATAAAATATAATAATATATTTACATAATATGTTAGGAAAAATGTCAACATTTTAATAATTAATAGCATGAATTAGATTAACTAATTTAAAATTTGATTGGTCTTTCACCAAAAAATTATTACAGTTTCACTGTTAAAAAGTTTAATTATCTGTTAGAATAAAATTATTCAAATTAACAATAATAGAATTATTGGAGATGGTAAGACAATTGACTTCTGGAATGACATATGGATTAATGATTGTGCTCTCAAGATACAATTTCCTTTAGTTTATAATAAAGCAAAATCTGAAAATATTAGTTTAGCAAAATATGAAATGATGGTAATGTAAATTTAAATTTAGGCAGAGGAATTTCAAGAGAGATGAGAATACAAAAAAAACAGAATTAATCAATATTATTGAAAATATTGATTTTAAAAATGAAAGTGATTCTTCAAAATGGAATTTAGAATCCAATGGCATTTATTCAGTCAAATCTATGTATGCTTTCTTCAATAATGGAGATGTTCAAATTAATTTGAAGTATTCAGTATGGAATTTAAAAGTGCCTTTAAAATTTAAGTTATTTACATGGTTGGTTTTGAACAATAGAATTTTGACAAAAGATAATTTGATAGCAAAAGGAATTCAAACATCTATAAATTGTGTATTATGTGGTAATAATATTGAAACTGTAGAACATTTGTTCATAAATTGTCAGTTAGTTTCACAAATATGGATACATATTAAGTTTAAACATTTATTGCCAAACATCATTGATTTATCTTCAATGGAAAAGTTATGGACATCACTCACACAGTTATCAAGTGATCAATTTGTAAAATGGGGAGCTTTATTGGCATCATTTATATGGATAATTTGGACACATAGGAATAGTATAATTTTTCAATCAAAAGATTTAAAAAGTGCTCACAATTTGTACAATATGATAATACATTTATATCAATTTTGGGCAGGAGGTTCAGAGCAAGATCTGATTAATAATAGAAATGTCACAAACCAAAGAGATATGGCTTTAGTGGTACAAGTTATTGAAGATAGAGAAAGGGAAGAAGTAGATCAAGAAACAATTTCGACAGATGAGGATTTGCTGGGAGAGTAAAGAGATTAGAAGCAATATGAGTCTCTTTGTGTGCAGAATGTTTTGTTTGTGTTTTGTTTTTTTTTTTAGTGTTTTCTGTTTTTTGCATAGCCCAGCAAATAAGGATATGCATGGGTTGCTTTTGTTTTGGGGAAGTTTTTCTAGTTTAGTTTTGGTTTTGTGACTAGTTTTAAAAACAATGATTGGAAAAGCTTCCTATTATGCAAGATAGGATATGCTGGAGGATACAGATAGAATAAGGTGTTTCCAAGAAGTGAGTTTTTTAAAGATGGTGATACTGGGAGTAAGGTACCGTTTGATTTTAGGAGCAGGTAGAATAAAGGGTTAAGATAAAAAAAAATTTAGGGGAATATATTTAGATAGTTTTATTTTTTCTTTTTTCTCAGCAGCGTATGGTATACATTTTGTATACTA
This sequence comes from Eleocharis quinqueflora, assembly GCA_964058865.1. Lineage (NCBI taxonomy): Eukaryota > Viridiplantae > Streptophyta > Magnoliopsida > Poales > Cyperaceae > Eleocharis > Eleocharis quinqueflora. The sequence goes on from CAXKVX010001151.1 coordinate 111,418, forward strand.
TGCTATACTGTCAAAAACTTTGTATGTTTTGCTTTCATTTAATGAAAGAAGGCTCACTATCTTGGGGATGCTATTATCCAAAAAAAAAATCTGTTAGAATAAAATGTTACAACGATATGCCAATCAACACCTAGATCGATATTAAAAATCCAGTCGGTTTCGATTTCTAAAATGTTATTTAGAACCTATTTAGAACCTATATCTTTTATATTTGTCTTTTAAAATCACTGCTATTTTTTTTGCTACTTTTTTTTAAAAAAAACAAAATGTCTCTACCATGGTTTCTTTCCTCCTCTTTCTCTTATGTACATACACCAGTTGACCTTTACTTTCTCCAAAATCGACCTCAAAGTCAATTACGACATCCTTCGAAGCGGCAACAGTGACGAGGTCGATGGTGGCCGAGGTGAACTTGAACTCGAAGTAGCCATGACTTGAGCATTTTTGTCTTTTTGAAAAAATGACAAAAAAAGAGGTAGCACCGCTTTTAGGCGCCAAAAAACGAAAGAAATCAATTCTGAGTGACATTTTTAAAATTTCCTCAATTTTGAATCAATTTTGAATGGCACAAACACAATTATTCATATGTTTTTCATACAAAGTTCATGATCATATTATTTTAGATTGTTTTATTTGATATTCAAACTAATTAACTAATTATTTTTTTACAAAATTGGGTTGTTGTTTCAATATACAAGAACATATATCAGAATATGGATTTAGATTTGAGGTATTTGCACATTTTTAACCAAAGTCTATTTAACTGTCCTTCTTTTGGAGAGTGTCAGTTATATTGGATTGAATGTTGACAACAAGCTAATTTTGATTCAAATTTTTTACATTTTAAGGATCAGATTTTTTTTTTTAAAAAAAAGTTAGGAACAACTTTTGATTTCAAATCCAAAGAAAGTGCTTTTGTCTAATTATAACATATGCACCCCATCTAACTTTAGCAATGAATATTTGAGATGCAAACAGTCAAATAGAGACAAGATAAGAGGTGATAGACTGATAGGATACAATTAATTAATCTAATAAAAATAGTTAAAGAGTAAGTGGGATCATAAGTAATTAATGGCGATGGCGCTTCTATTCTTTTCGAATTCATATCTGTTATAGTACGAAGTACTGTATAAAATCTGCACCGTTCATTAAATTTTCAAATTCAAACGCACTAATTTCGAAATTAATGAACAATTCAGATGAGATGAAGTACTTTATAGTACTAGAATGAGATGTGAATTCCTATTCTATTCTCCATGGCATATATGTCTAGAGATTAAAAAAAATCCGGGCGGATCTATCAGTCTGTGTCCGATTCGTATTCGTGTCCAGATTCGATCCGATCCGTGGATCCACGGATCTAGCACGGGTCGAATTGGCTCCAAATCCTCCAAATCCGTCTAGACCCGTGGACCCGTGAATCCGTCCAAAATTCAAATAAATTCAAAAAAATTAAAAAAAATTAAAAAAATTAAAAAAATTCAGAAAAATTCGAAAAATATATATATTAAAATATTGTGCAATTTTAAATTCAAAAATTCAAAAAAAATTCAAAAAATTTCGAAAAAATTCAAAAAATTCAAAAAAAATCGAAAAGTTGGACGGATCCGACCCGACCTGCCCGGATCCTACCCGTCCGGGTTTATCACGAGTCGGGTTGGAAATTTTGGGTTCGGACCCATGCATATCCGCCCCGCCATACCCGTGGACCCGCCATATCCGTGAATCCGTGAATCTGAACGGATCGGATCCACGAGTACCCGACCCACCCGTTATTAAAACACTAATATGCCAGCCAGGAAAGAGAAGCAAAAAGTGAGAAAAAATTGAAGGCTTGAAGAAAAAAGAAAGAGAGAAAAAGGGTCAACTCTCCTGAGAGGCAGCACTGGGCTCGAGGTTGTAAGAGAGACAAAACACTTGCATCATTGAGACTCCCCCCTTTTAAGCTTTTACATATCTTTCATCAGCTTAATTATACATTTTTATTTTATTTATTTCGGATTTTCTGATGCGGATATGTACATGTTACACCTATATGGCGTGTAGCTGACAAACATATTCCCCCTATGATAGGTTAAACTATTGAACTCTACTGATCACAAGCTTTACAAATGAAATTGTCTACATGATGTGAGAAATTTGGTTAGGAAGACACATGTCTTGATTTAAACTTGACATTTGTTTCTTACAAAAATTTCGGTACACATTTTAGATGTACTTTAATTAATTTGTATTATTTAAGTATATTAAGATTCACATTATATATATTTCAATCCAACAATACAAATTGATTAGAGTATTTAAAAAGTATTTAGAATTGTGTATTTATATTTTTCTCATATATATATGATTAAGTATTTTTGTACTCTATGACAAAAATTGAATGATGGATTTGTTTTTAAGAAAATTAAATGCATTGCAAGTTAATTAATAATGCATGGACATAAATTAACACTGTACATTCAAATGATAGGATGTTTTTTACATGAAAACTTTCATATATCAATGTATGCATGTGCATTTGGCTTAATTTTGGAGCTTGTTAGAGTAACAACAATACCTGAATTATTTTTTCTCAAAAAACAATACATGATTAATAACTCCAATATACAATACAGTATACATGTATATACCAATAATTTGACAGAATTGGATATGTCCAGTCTCATTGTTACAGGAGCAAATTTTATCATATAAATTATGGAGAAATTTTTCATAGAGAGTTCATAAATAAAAATTTTCAACAGATAGGATCAAAGACACTTTAAAATTTTTCATAGAGAACTTTAAATGCTCATAAGCTTATTTCTGCTAGTTCATGCCTACTCAGTGCTCACAAAAAAAATATAATAGACGAGAAAAGAAAAGGAAATGACCATTATAAATCCCTAATTTTTTTCACATTTTTTACAACTCCTTTGTATTTTATCTTAAGGGTTTGCCCCAGAACGATGAATTACGAGGTGAGGTGAAGGAAGGTGAGGAAAGAACGGTGAGTTTCTTGCTCCAGCACGTTTTGTCGAAGGAAGGAAAGATTCGAACGAGGTTAGATTGTTTCATTCACCAGTTATTTTTGTTTCCTCCCGAATCGAAAGGTAGAAGAAGTTACGACACTAAATTCGGTTCATTTTTTTTGTTCCTTCCTTCCTACTCGCGCTCGTCTGGAGCAGGTGACGTCTCACATTCTTCCTTTCTTTCACCCTTTTCTTTTCATTTCTTCCTCACTTTTCCTTCCTTCGTTTATTTTCGTCTGAAACATATTCTGAAAATTTAGATGAATTTACACTTTAAAATGCAAGTATTATTTAAGTCCTAAAAAACAGGGGCCTAAAAAAATTATTTCAATGGGCACGCCTATTTAGGTGGGGCCGAGTGGACAGACTCCGTGGATTTACTGATCGGCGCAGCATTTAAGGCCATATAATAAAGGAAATTTCAGCGGTAGTACTCCACCGCGTCTCCACGTATGCAGTTCTGTTTCTGACAATCACAGCAATGGAATTCTCTCCTCTTTTTTTTTTTTGAGAAGAAGCCCTTAGGCACGAATTCTCTCCTCTTACTATACAGGACGGCTTCCTCTGGTTCTTTATCCAAGTTTTAACAATCAATTAAGACATTTCGGCATAATTTTATTGTACTTTCGTCCTGCTGCAATTAGACATTTGAAAACGAGTCGGATCGGGACAAGTCGGGACGGGCTATTGTACTTTTGTTGTGTTGCAATTAGACATTTGAAAACGAGTCAATCTGGACGAGTCAGAACAAGGCCAAGTCAAATTCATCCGGATTAATAGGTTGGTCGGATCATGAGTTGGACGAGTCGACGGATTTGTCAGATCGTGTTTTGACGGTCAAAATTTTTTAAGTCGGTTGCAATCCATCTAAGATTCATAGGCTAGCAATCCGGCGAGTTCGGGCCGAGTCGGGATGGGTTCAGCCCGGATCGGGTTGGCCGAATTTTTTTCTTTTTTCTGATTTTTTTAATTTAATGAGTTATTTTCGAGTTTGGCCGGGTTATTCCCGGGTTTGCATGAATTTTGCACGGCTTTTGCACGAGTTTTGCACGGGTTTGGATGTGTTTGCATGGGTTTGGGAGGGTTTGAATGGGTTTGGATTGGTTTGCATGAGTCTTGCACGGGTTAATGATAAGTTTATGGCGGGTTAATGATGTGTTAGACGGGCCGGATCGGGTTTAACACGGGTTTTTTTCCAACAAACTTGACCGCTACCCGTCTTTAGTCTCCGATATTTTTTGAACAGATCCGCACAAGTTTGCCCTCCAGTCGAGTCTGATCGTGACCTCAGATTTCTCGAGTCGGATCGAACTATTTCGGATTTTGTCAAATCCTAACTGTATTGTTGTCCTATGATCTATTTATTTGTTCATAAACAGTTTTTGGGTCTCTCGTTTGCATCAATAGTTTTTTGAATCGGAATCTTTTGTATTAAAACATCAAATTTATTTGTCTTAAAATCAATAGAAAAGATCTGCCTCTACAATGAAAATGTTGTTCGAGCGCAAATTTCTGTCCGTAATTCAAATTTGACGAGTCGGATAGTACCACCTGTTAATATAAAAAATTTGATTCCAATTTTTAGGGGGTACGTAGGTCTCTGGTAGAGTATTGCTAAAATCCGTGGGGGTATACCCGCCCGTGAGTCTGACCCGACCCGTGGTTGGCCGATCCACGGATCTATGGCGGATCGGGTAGGCCAAAAATCTCCAGACCCGCCCGAACTCGTGTCCGACCCGCCCCAGGACTCGACCCGTGAAACCGTGCCGAAATTCAAAAAAAAAATATGCACTCAATATGTATATAGGTTTTTGGATGATAAAAACACAATATATTTTAACTAATGACACGTATATATTTATTAAAAACCATAAATTATATAATAGAAAGTAACAATATATTTCAACCAATATAAAAGAAAAACAAAATCAAAACTCAAAAGTATCTAGACATAATTAAATTTCTCGTAATTATATTGATTAGAAACATAACATGTAGCACTACCAATTAAATACTTAACATAAATTCAAATACATTAAGGGCTCGAATTAGATTTCAAATGATATATTCTTTTAAACCAGTATATATATTTTTTTATATTTTTCCTTTAAATTTTAAATTATCCACATTATTAAGTAAAAATATTGTGTACGCGTTTCAATTTGGTGTAATGATTGTTGAATTTTATGTTCAGTTGTGATCTCAAGTCATTATTCATGGTGCTTAATTTCTCCCGAATTCCTGCATGAATTCTCTGGAAGGGATGTAATTAATTAAAGAAGAGGGATTACTTAAAAATTCTTATCTTTACAATCTTAACCAGTAAATTTTAAATTAATTCATCAAAATTCATTAAAATTTGAAAAAAATAGAAAAAAAATATTTATAGACACTTTTTTTAGCTTACAAATTAGTTGTGTCTTCAATTTGATGTGATTTGAGTGTCATTTCATATTACATCATGAATTAATTTCTTCAGTTATCGTCTTGTCTTTTGTTCCTGCTGGAGTGGACCTCCCGTAAAATCATCTTTATCTGTAAAAATCAATTTTGTTCTCAATATTCGGTGGATCCAAACGATTACAAACTTCAACCGTTTGAATCGTTATATAAACAACACGATCAACACAGTTAATCTCTCTTTCACGAAACGATTAATGTCAAAAAGTTCGTCTCTTAAATAAAACAGTTAACGAAAGTGGTTATTGTTTCGTGACCGTTCTTCACGTTTGACACCTCTAACTATAGGTGTGTCAATCGTTTTCAACTTCTCATGGAATTCCTATATTCCCATTAGCCTTTCTTTTTGCCTTCAAGGTTTAAATTAGTTTAATGGTTTTATAAGGAAATTAATTATATGAAGTTAATTCAACGAGGTCTTGAATCAAATTTATGTTAGCACAAAATTTTAAATTTCATAAGAAATATCTAAAAATTAATAAATACCAAAAGTAACGCGACCTCTTATATATAAAAAGATTATATGTAGTTAATTGGAGCTATATGATATTATGCTTCAAGAAGCTAACATTATGTTTGGCTTCACATTCAGATTCAAATTTTAAAATTCAGACGGTCGATTCAAATCGTCCGACGTCATTTTCATATTGAAATCACATTAGAGACTAAATTTTTTCTTTTTTAAATTATTTTTATTATTTTTAGAGAGGCATAAAATATGTTGATCTAATGATTTTGGACCATCAATCTGACAAGAATGATTTTTCGTCTCTATTAAAAATAGTTAAAATATTCAGAAAAAATGATTTGTTTTCTACTATGAGATTTCAATATGAAAATGACATTGACGATTCTGATCGGTCATTTGAATTTTGAAATTCTAAAATGAACATCAAATTATAAAGAGTAGACTAACAAAATTAGAGCGTTCTAAGTAATATAATGAATGCTTAGTATGAATTCTGTTGGAACTCTTCAAGCGATGCTTCAAAAAAAATCTTGGAAAATTCTATTCCCTATCTTCAGTTATCATCTTGTCCTTTGTTCCTGCTGGAGTGGAACTCTTGTCGTTGAATCTTCTTGTTACGAAGATAGTTGCTCTCTTTTTTCGGAAACTTTTTATAGAGAATCAAAGAACAAAAAATTCAACAGACAGGGTCACGAAGATTTTAAAAATTTCACGAAAAGACAAGAACGCAAGTACTGAGAAGTTTTAAAATTAAGCGAATGGAGTATAAGTCGATGGTGCTCTAGCCTCCTTAGTAGTGCGTCTTAATGGCACAAAATCATCGTCCTCTTGATCAGAATTTGCAGTTTGGCTAGAAGATTCAAATACAAACTCAACCTCGCGCTCAACCTCGTCCTCGATCATACGCTCGACATTGTGTTCGGGCTCGTCAGCACCCGATCCTTGACCAATCTCTCATATACTGGCCTGCAATAGCTGTGAGTACGAAGGGTTAAATAGTGCCACCTCAGGCATTTGACTCGCATGCTCGCCGCCAACCAATTGATCAAACCACTCGTAATGCCCGGGTTGAACACACAAACCCTCTGCTAGTGATGGCTCTAAATCCTTGTCTCGCAATCCATACTCCAGCATCAAGTTTCTGAACACGACTCCTTGGTCGACGTTTTCAATGTTTTCGCAACAAGTTCTAAGAACTTTTCTCGCAAATGTTTTCATGACATTATTGATATGATGTGCAATAACTCGAATAACTTTTCTTGTAAGATTGATGTTATGAAGCACCTGAAAATAAAATTTAGTAATTTACTTTATTTGTGCAAATATTAAAAAATACTATATTGATATATCGTTTGTTGCAAACCTTCGCCTTGCATGGTAAATGTTCTTTTAATCCTACGCTCTTGTGTGGTGATGATAGAGGGTTGTAAGCATTTGTAGCAGTTGACCCTCGCCAAAATACCGTCCGCATCCCTTCACGGTTGAACCGTGCCAAGTAATGTTTCCAAGGGACATTCATAAAACCGTGTCCCAAATCGACGGTATTTGCCACGCAATTCACCCACGTTTGAATGTAGGGGTGATGATATATCTCCATATCACGCCCTTTATTTTTGTTGTTGTGACATACCTTATCAAGACGGTCGAAATCAGGTGGTGGCAATGGAGGCGACACTTCTTGTTGGAAATCGAACGGTCGTGCAATCCATGCTAGATTGTGCCACTCGACAATCTAGAAAAAAATCAGAGCTCCCCTGTAATGAGAAAGACTCAAATGGTCTTGATCATTACATATCAGGAGAAAAAGTACCAAAACATCTTCATCGTTAGGCCACCAATCTGGACCAACCTAGTCAATTCGCTCAAAACGGCACCTATAACATTATTTATAATATCAAATAATTGAAGAACAAATAATAGTACTGCATTTAAGAATATAGATATATTCGTGTCAGATTAATACCTATAAAGTGTGAAGCTTCTGTGAGGTTCGTCTTCATAGTCGTGAGTCGGTCCCATCCATCTTAGCCTGTATGACATATCACCTGGTAAAGACTTTGCCCTCGGTCATCCAATAGATAGTCGAGTCCAAACTCACAATTGCAACAACATCAAGGGACCCCCAATTTGTTTGTTCGTCTTATCGGATGCATCACACATAGCACGATACAAATGCGCAAGCACTGCTGAGCCTCAACTATATCTTGGCGGATTATGAATGTTCCTCCAAAACTGAATGAATATTATTTGAATGTATCCGGACTGGTCCGAAAAGATAACAGTTCAGAACAAGTCCAACATGTATGCTCGTGCATACATGTCGATCTCCTCGGGTGGAGATTGGCTGGTAAAATGGCCTTCAGACAATATCTATCATCCAGACCTTGTCTTTGTGGCTGTCATGGTTCCCGCAACCAATTTTGTCGCAAGTGAAAATGAACTGGTGGCCTTCGAAAGGTTTTCCACTCAACTCGACCAAATACTTTTCCAACACATCTTCCTCTCAATCTTGATGAACATCACCGATCACTCATAGTTCGTCGAGAGGTAAATCCCACAATATTAGCACATCTTCTAATGTTATAGCCATCTCACCGGTTGAAAAATGGAATGTATGTGTTGTGCTTCTCCATCTCTCGGCAACTGCAGTTATCATATCACAGTCTATTTTGATGTTCTCCAATCGAGCAAGATGATTTAAGTGAAATCTCTCAAGAATTGGGCCTATTCAATTTTAGTATGTGAAAGACATGGAGTCAGTCTTCGTCTCCATAACAAATCTAGGCTACGATTAACAAAATTAACAATTGAATTGTTATAATTATAAAATTAAATAAATTGTTATAATTATGTAATTAGATAAATTATTACAATTATGCAACAAAATAAAAAAAAAACAAGAATGATGTAATCACCTTGTCATAGGCTCGGTTGGATGCATGCGTGAAATTAAGAACTCTTAGTAGAGATACTGCATATGGAATCTTATGTGGTGACAATAGTTCACCTTCACCTCTATCACCACCTCTGCCCGTGTCTAGGCCTCGGCCTTGGCCTCTACCACCTTTAGCACCTCTACTCGTTTCTCTTGCCATGATTATATTGATGTAACAAATCAAATAATAATTGATACTGATTCATATCTCTTTTTAACTAATTGGTACCACATTAATCACTAATTAATTATATACCAAAAAATTACTAATATTCATGCAATCAACAATCATTAGCAATAAATAATCACTATAACAAATTGTCATGTAATCAAAACTTAGGAGCGCAATTATTACTTGTGCTCCTATGTGTCCCACTACCATGAAATTGTGGGCCCAAATATGTCACAGATTTATTACTTGTGTCCCTGAGATGATTTCAATTCTGGATGCTCTCTGGAGTTTCCAGCATCCATCTCACACATCAGGAGTACAACTATTACTTCCGCCCTCATGATAAATAAAAATGGTCCAGCAGGAGAGTTCGAATCCATGCCATCTCTTAAACTCGGCACTTCTAACCCAATCTCACTGCTACTATATCATTTTGTATTTCTCGTAAAAATTGAGACAATATTCTTTCACCATTTCACCTACACATAAACAAACAAAAGTAACCTTCTAAATCCTCAAAAAGAACCAAACCAATAATTCAAAAAAGCTGCATATATTTTCATACACAAAGACCAGATGACCTAAATAACCTTTTTATGGTAAGAGGTATGACCCACATCTGAAAAAGTAGCTGCAGAATGTCTTAAATTCAGCAAAAAAAAAATCTATTTAGGAGCGCAACTAATAATTGCGTCATTGACCCTCTGTGCAATTTTTAGAGTGTCATTGACACTATCTGTTGAAATTTTTTGGTCATTGACCCTCTATGAAAATTTTCCTTTTCAGTTCTTTAAGACGAAATTGTCTCCATTTTTATTCCAATGCACCTGTCCGGCTGTCCTGTTGCTATGAGTCTGTCAAGGTGTATACGAGTGCATGCCATTGAAAGAAAAAGGAATTCAATATTTACAAGGATGATATCGCTTGAAAAGTTCACAATAAAATTCCATAGAAATGGTTCAACAATAAAATGACTATCCAACAATAATAAATATGTCTTATTATAGAAATTTATTTAAATATAAAGAAGTCAAGTTGAAACAAATGCCTATAATTAACACGAATTGTGATTGGTCTCATCAACAACAACAAAAAAAATACATGTTTAAACATCATCAAGAATGTCTATATACAACATATAGGAGAACTACAAGAAGTTCTTATATAACAAAGTGTTAATTGAGCTCTAATTATGTGTAAACTCCTTAGCTAAAATTCTTTGAATCATGACACAAATCAAACAAAAAGCATGCATCTCTTTTTTCTCGTTATATATTTCACTCTACCAAATTAACTTTAACTAATTTATTAATTTATCAATTTTTTTTATCAAATCTTACATATTAATACAAATATATAAAGTATATTTTTTTCCCAATTCATATGTACAAATTCATCCTTGATTCGGTCATATTAAATTGCAAATAAGTTATTACATAATAAAAGGTTGCATTGCTTTACATGATTTTCATAAGCAAGTTGTTTTATTAAATTTGCCTAGTGTGATGAATTACTTGCGAACTCTTAAAAAGATAGTGGTGGTATACTACATATATCATGTTCCAACATTTGAAATATCGTTCATTTTTATGTAATGAATGGTGAAATCACTGTTAACGCTATAGTAAAATCACTGTAGATTTTTAATTTTTTGCAATTTTTTTCCGTTGTTTTTTTTTTTTTTTATTTAAATAATTTATTAGAATTTTATTATTGTAATAAAAAAATTTAAAATTTAATTTTTTCGCGCCGAATGCGAGTCGTACACTTAGTATATTTTCAAGCCAATGGAGAATATCAAAGTTGCTGTAGCCTCATCACTCCCACTATAATTCACACTGTCACCTTCTCATCATTTTGAATTATTCCTAAAATGATGGTGCTCATTCTTTTCACTCACAAGAAAATTTACAAACATGTCCTGGTAAATGTTTTAATTAAAAGATTGCAAAAGAGTGATACAAAAATTTAAATTATCTTGATTATGGCATAGTTTTGGCTTTTAAAATGTTTTCTTTGCATACAACTTAACGTACAATTAATTAGTTTTCGACATCTCCGTGAATGGAAATACATAAATATTTATTTTCTCTCTTTTTATCGTCAAATTCCCGCCTCTCATCCGTTAATCATATTTGTCTCTCCGTCAACTAAATTTTCGTAATTAATTATTCAAGCTAATTTATTAAAAAGATGCTAATTTATACATATTTAATTGATTTTGTAATCTCTTTTGTTAAAAGCATGTATGATAATTACTTTTAACATGTGTGTTGTAACAAATATGCTTAAGTGCAGTGTGTTAGAAACTGAAATTACTAAATTTGATGACGTAAGTATGTCTAAAGTTTAGTTGCGAAAGCTTGTACAATTCTATAAGATTTTAAGCCACCTATCAATCACAAATCACAATTTAATGCAAGTTAAAAACGTGGTTCGACAATTTTTGCCTACTCTACGGGACTTTCGATTTCATACTTTGAGCTGAAATAAACAACACTATACTAAATTGTTTACAACAAGACTTATCCAAAAAGTCTTAAACCCCTTGCAATTGACAACACAACTTTCAAAGTATAACAAAACAAAAGGTTCCTCCACATAACAAATGATCCAATTTTTGGATCAAACAAATACTTGCAATAGACAACACAACTTGCAAGTCATCACAAAAGATGATTGGACAATGACTATCTTAAACTCTCTTGAGTTCTAACAATGGACGAGGTTTTGATGCTTGTAGGAGAAGGTTTTTGTGTTCTTTGAGTGCTCTTATTCACTTGTAAACTTGGGGGATGTTTTCTTGCTTCTCTTGCGATTATCTGATCAATATATATAGACATTAGGCTTCCACAGTTTCGTTTTTTTGCCAAAAATAACTCGATGGGTTACCACGACTTCAGTCTCATTATAACGTCTTGGCTAGTTTCCAGAAATGTCCTCTAGTGCCTTACAACTGACTTCTGGGTTCAACTCTTCAGGAAACCGTTTTAACAACTTACAATCTTTTTATAACACCTTCCAAACTGTTACGACACCTTCTTCATACGTTACAGTAACACACCTCTCAGGAATTTTGATACATAGTTGATTTTTTGGGCTCCACACATCTGACTTTCTGGGCTCAGCTTCTAAGGACTCATCATGACGCATTGGGATCCCACTATAACGCCTTCTTAATTGTCATAACGTCTTCTCATGCGTTATGGTAATGAATGTTTTAGTTTTTCTCTATTTTGCTTGCTTCTTGCACCCTTGTGCTTGTCTTAACTTGTACAACTTGTTTTAGACCTCACCAAGAGTCAATTGCACATGTATGATCTGCATACATATAACTAAAACTTATGCAAAAATTAGTCTCATGTTAGTTTTGCAAATTGTCAAACAAGTTGAGCTAAACCCAACAAACTCCACATTTTGACAATTTGCTAAACATTGTGAGTGCATACTAAACAATTGATGCACTCATACTACATACCCCATCTTTTTTGCAAACTTGTCAAAAGTCACAATTCAAATATAAGCTCCTCCTTAATATGAGCATGTAGTAATCAAACAAGTCAATAATTTTTCTCTCCCTTAATTTGGGAATACTTCAATTCATAAACAATACAGTTTTGAGCACCTAGCAAGTCAAGAATATTTTTGCTTCCCCTCAATTTGAGCATTATAAAAACTCGAGTCACCCGTTACATAATGCTAACTTAGCGTTGTGACGATACACCATTGAAATCATCCCAGAAAATGGTTAAGTACCAAAGAAATAAAGCTATTCATTATGTAGCTAAACTAGCGTTAAAACAACTGACCAAGAAACCAGAAAATTGGCTAAGTACTGAATTGACAAACCAACCTGTTACAACATTACATAGCGTTATAATGCTAGAGTGAACAAAAATCTTAAATTGGCTAAGTATCTAATTGACAGAGCCACCCGTTGGATAACAGTAAGATAGCGTTATAATGATATACCTTGAACATACAAGAATTTGGCTAAGTATTATACATATCGAACATATCGTTACGTAATGCAAAGTTAGGGTTATAATGCTAACTTTTTATCTTCTGAAAATTTGAATATAAAATTGGAAACAGTTTTGTCGTATCTTGACATAGCATTATAATGCTATAATTTATACATGGATATTGTTGTAACGCTAGAATTTATTTTGCACTAATTCAATCAGATTTGGAACCTATATAAACAAGGTAGTTGCTAACCTTTCTTCAACAATTATTCTAGACGTTTTCTGACATGTTAGCAGCCACCATTAACAAACCTTTGAATTCTAATCCATATTGCAAAAACTTTGCCCTATATCTCAAATTTATATATTCAAACTAGATTAAATTCTTTGTGTGAGATTTAAGAGATATTCCATCTTCTCCATTTGTTTGTTTAGCCCTTATGCTATTGTGTTTTTGGCATTGTCTCCCATTCTTTATGTGTAAGAGGGCAATGTTCAACTTTGTAAAATATTGGTGTTTAGTGCAAACGACTCGACTTTGTTACCACATCGGGGGTCAGGAGTCTCGGAGAGTAGGCTCGTCAATAGCCGAACTCTGTTAACATATAAGTGTCACACATTCTACATTTTGTTTGCTATTTCCTAACTTTACTACTTTACTTTATTTATTTCTTGTTAGTTAAGAGATTTCCTATCATTGAATTGCTTGACTTGTTATAACTTGTTTGCCATCAAAATTGAATTGTGCACTAAATTGCAAAAGAATCCTAGAATTTTTTAAATAACCCTATTCACCCCCTTTAGGGTTCAACATTTACATCCTTAGTTGCAGTTATTACATACTTTGGGACCAATGCACTTGTTACCTATATAAGAGACCCTAGTCATTTGTAAGAGAGAACATCTTCTGTTTAATAAAATTTCTAATATATTAAGAATTTCGAGAATTCTGTATTTTGCTACTTAGCATGTTACTTGTTTTCTCTTTGTTTCTATTCCACTAAATTATTTTTTGCAGTTCGTCTTCATAGAGTTGTGATTTGGGACAAAGATTACGTCAAATGGTATCTGAGCAAGTTCGACAATCACATTCGCACTTGCGTGAATGCATCTATGAAATCGCCCAAACACCATATCTAATCACCGTTTCCACACACTAACATACTCCATCATAACATATTCTCATCACCAAATCCTTGACCGTGACAAATTCAAACATCCTAGCTATTATTGATGAAATGCGACAAGTCCTTAGAGAAGCACAACGGGACCAACAACAATACATGCAACAACTCATCAAATTAATTCCGCTTGTTCCCGTACTTACCAACCAAGACCCTATCCGAGCCAATCATCCAGTTCGAGAGCATAATCGAAATTGGTCTTATGACTTCTGAGTAGAAATTCCAGCCTTTTCAAAATTCTCAAACCCAAGGAGAAAACAAACGAGGCAACTTTCGAAGAGGTTTCTGAGTTCTCGAGTTCGACAAATGAGATTGTCAAGTTCCCAAATTCATAAAATGAGTTCTCACGTTCTCGTGTGCGAAGGACGAGGTTCTCGAGTTCACTAATTTTTACAAGCGAGCATCCTGAGCTCTTGGGCACGAACAACAAGGCCCTTGACTTTCGAGTTCAAAAGATGTTGTTATCAAGTTTTCGAGTTTAATAAGCAGAGTTCTTGAAGTTGAAGAGTTTTCTCGAGAACCACAAGAAGACATAGAGTTTGAGCAAGAATCCAAAAAAGAGCATATTTTCGAGGAAGAAATTTACGAGGATGATACCGAGCATGTTTCCGAGTACACCGAGGAAATCTACGAGAATGATCTTGAGTATGCTTTTGATAACATTGAGGAAAACATATGTGATTCTGATCCCGACTATTTTTATCGAAGATGTTGAGAAGAAAATGCACAACACCGATATCGAGGAGTTTCTCGAGAATCACGAGAGGACAAGAAATATAGTTTGAATAGTCTCATCGAGAAGATATCGCATATCTTGAGTTCAAAGAGTTCCATCAAGAATACAAAGACAAAGGATTAGTCAAGT
>CAXKVX010001152.1:0-178306 GCA_964058865.1 Eleocharis quinqueflora
CCGTTGTAGAAGTAGTAGTAGATGAGGCCGAGTAAGAAGAGAGTGGTCGCGTCCGATTGTGGGGTCCTCGATCGAGCAATGCCCTTGGCCTGATCGATCTCTCTTGTGTTCTTTGCATCACAATTCACAACCAAAGATCCGTTCTTTTCTTTGTTTTCGAATTTATCTCTCTTTTCTATTTTTCTTGAGGGATTTCGAAAATTTTATAGACCAAGTTCAAATTTGAATCTCTTTCGAAGGAGAGCGTGGGAGGCTTGCCAGGGGCAAAGGGGTAATCTGTTTCGGACAAAGAGAAGAAGAGGCAGAGATTCAACTAAATGAGCTCGGAGTTGGTACGGTGTATGAACCGGTCTTTGTAGAAAGAACTGTTGAAATATCATCTGTGCGTGATCCAGGTGCACGTTCTATCTTTGCACGGACGGCCTCAAGGCGCAAATTTTTAAATAGACTAACATCATTTTAAAAATGTCAGAGAACAGACTATTATATTAGAGTGAGGTTATGGTGTTACGCAAAGCATCAAACGCAGTGTATTTCGCATTCATATCTGCGATTTTAAAGTCCAAACGATCGATCCAAACCGTTAAACTTCATATTCATATTATATTTTTTTCTTGTAGACCGAATTTTACATTTTTTTTAATTTTTTTACAATTTTTTTAAAGGGGTGAAAAAATTGGTTAATCTAACGATCTCTGGATCATCCGATATGAATAATTTTCGACCTCTCTAAAAAATAGTAAAGAAATTCAAAAAAATGTAAAATTCTATCTCCAAGAAAATTTTAATATGAAAATCAAGTTCAATGGTTTGGATCGATCGTTTAGACTTTGAAATCGAAGATATGGAAGCGAAATACAGTGCGTTTGGTGCTTTGCAGAACACCATAGCCTCACTCATTATATTATTATATTATGGTAGCTGATATATCGATAACTTCAAAGATAACTTCATCGATCCCAACAAGACATGTTTAGTTGAGTTCAGTTTGCATGTTGTTTTGTTATAATACATGTTGTTTTTTGTATTATGCATGTTATTTTTGTTATTATGCATATAATTGATCGGACGCTCCACTGAAAACGAATGTCGTTACGCTCACCGACGCGGATCGCTACGCTCATCAATGCGGACTGGACGAATCCAGTTGCATTTATTTTGAAAAATTATTCTAGTTATTATACAGGTTGTTTTTGTTATTGTGCATGTTGTTTTTTGTTAATATGCAAGTAATTAACATGCAAAATAATACAAATAACATGCATAATAACAAAAACATCATGTATAATAACGAAAACATAATAAATCATAAGTAGAACAAAAAAACATAATGAACTTAGCATATAAATCGTAAGTATTTGACTGTTATGCATATTATTAGATGCACAATAACAAAAACAACATGCAAAATAACGAAAACAATATGCATCATAAGTAAAACAAATTTTCGTCGGAACTCAACTGGACGTGTCCAGTGGGTATCGATGACGGGATCGAAGTTGGAATCGGCGGAACATTTTCCTTATATTATTATGGCGGCATTTCATATATCCTGGAAAAATATTTATATTACGTATTTCACCTCTAAATTCTAATATTACTTATTTTCTCTCTAAAACTTTACAAACTCTCAAAGTTACCCATTTTTATTGTGTTCATTTTAAAACTATTTTACATGTATAAAATATTTATTTTATCCTTACTTAAAAGCATAACAAATTTAACTTGTTTAATACAACGATCCGTCTTATATTTGATCGATTATTTAGAGAAATTTTTTTACTTATCTACTTCTGATGCATATATAAGGATAAATCTAATTTCATCGTATATATGTCAAGTGTGAACAAGTTGTCTTCTAAAATCAACCAAATATAAAGGTGATACTTTTCCTAAATAAATTACATATTTTTTTATACTTTTAAATAAGAATAAAATGAGTACTTTACACATTTAAAATAAGTTTTAAATACAAAAGTAAATAAAATAAGTATTTTGAGGAACAAATACATAATATCAAAATTTTAAAAAAAATATGCAATACAATTTTTTTAAATATACGCAAAATTTCGTCTATTATTATTTTAAGAGTCTATGTCCATGGAGATTTTGTAGTGGATTGCAAGACTTGCATCTCGATTTGCAAACCCAATCACACATTTCACACATATAGACGGATCTGTATATGCTGCTCTTTTTTATAAGAGCAGGACCCTGCTCTCTTCCATCTCGACCGCCCAATTTTGATCGGACCGCCCATAGATGGAAATCAGGGGTTGTATATTTTATAAGTTGTAGATCTGAAAATTTAACGGTCCAGATCAAAAGAGGAGGGTCCTGCTCTTGCTAAATAAGAGTAGCGGATACGATTCCCATATAGACTGGGCAAACGGATCGCTTTAGATGTGACATTGTGAAGTATTGAAATGTACAAATTATCTATGATACCTCTATATATAGAGGTGGCAAGTCTGGTCGGTCGGGTGGATTCGGGTCGGGTCGGATCAGGTTAGTTTGACTATTTACAATAGTCGGATTGGGATCAGGTCGGGTGAGGTCTAGATGAGTTTCGGGTCGTCATGTGTCGATTAGAGGTGGTAGAACCCGACCCGACCCGAGACACCCGATCGACTCGACATGAACCCGACCAATCTGATATTTTGATAAAATCAAACTATCCGAACTCGATCCGATCTGAGATGATCTGTAACCAAGAGACGAAGTGACACATTACCTACCCGAGCCCGACCCGAGACAACCCATAACACGAGATGGAGCGATACATGAGGACCCTAACATAACCCGACCCGACTTAAACTGATACAACATGTAAATTGATCTAATCCTATGTTGCCCCCATCATAATCTAATTTCACTAACAAATTAACATCAGATAAAGTCAAGATTTACTAACACAATTCAATAACGTGACCCGATCTTGTCTGATTAAACTTAAAACTCGAAATAATACTTGAAAGTTGGAGGTGCAACCCGAATCGAACCCATCCGGCTCGCCCGACTCGACCCAACACCCGAAAGTTGTCGATGCAGCCAGACCTGAAACCTGATCCGTCACCCGAAAAAGATCGGCGCAACCAAACCCGAAACCCGACCTGACCAATGACTAGAGCTAGAAGAACCCAACCCGACTCAAGAAACCCGCCCGACCCGACACAACATGAACCCGAGCTGAGACAAAGCAACACATTAGCGACCTGAGCCCGACCTGACTCGACCCGTAACCCGAGATGGCATGACAAATGGGGACCCTAACCCGACCCGATACAATCCGTAACCCGAGATGGCGCGACAAATGCGGACCCTAACCTAACCCGACCCGACTTGACCTGATACAACATGTAAATTGATTAGAGGTGGCAGAACTCGACCCGACCCGACAAACCCGCCCGACCCGGAGTAGCCCGATATGACCCGAAACTCGAAAATGACCCAACAATAGATAACCCGATACCCGACCCGACCTGGTTTGATATGACCCGAAACCCGAAAAGACCCAACAGCGGATGACCCGATACCCGACCCGACTTGATTTGATATGACCGGAAACCCGAAAAGACCCGGCAGCAGATGACCTGATACCCGACCCGACCTGATTTGATATGACCCGAAACCCGAAAAGACCCGAGATCAGATGACCCAGTACCCGACCCGACCCGGACCGACATGACCCGAAACCCGAAATGACCCGAGATCACATTACCCGTCGATCCGAATATTTGAATAAACTCTGGTTTGAATATTTGACCTTATCAAACTGATATCAACCTATCAATTAATATTGTAGTTGTACATATCTTGACTAAAATGAACTCCGCCGCTGCAAGTCGTGTGACGCTGCACCGCTCCTACAATCTGCATGACACCACTACTACACTGCACGTTGCAAGACGTCTCTCCGCCGTTGCGCCAATGACGCATGACAAATATCAACGCATGATTACCCGAGACCCAACCGGCCCGACTTGATCAGACCCGTGACCCGATAATCTTTTGAAGACAAACTGACCCGACTCGCCCGACCCTAAACCCGAAAATACCCGAAACGAGATAATTGAAACCCGACCCGATTCGAACCCGAATGACTCGAAACCCGAAAAATACCCGAAACTAGATAATTGAAACCCGACCCGACTCGAACCCGAAAGACCCGAAACCCGACAAATATCAACACATGATGACCCGAGACCCGACCCGACCCGACCTGATCAGTCCCGTGACCCGATAATCTTTTGAAGTCAAACTGACCCGATTCGCCCGACCCGAACCCGAACCCACCCGACCCGCCCGATTTGCCACCTCTAAAATTGATCTAAATCTATCTGGCCGACCCTTACCTAACCTAACCTAACCCGAGTTTTCGACAAATGACGGCCCAAAACCCGACCCGACCCCAACACAACTATTGTAGACAGTCAAACTAACTCGACCCGACATGCCACCTCTACATATGACTCGAAAGTTGTCGACACATGACTACACGAAATTCGACCCGATCTCACTCGACCCGACCCTAACCCACCCACCCAACCAACCCGACTTGCCACTTGTAGTGCCGACAACTTTCGGGTCATGGGTCGTGTCGAGCGAGGTAAGGTCAGGTTCCAGGTAGGGTTGCGTCGGTCTTTTTCGGGAGACGAGTCGGGTTTCAGGTAGGGCTGCATTGACAACTTTCGGGTCTTGGGTCGGGTCGGGCGAGACCGGGTCATGGGTCGAGTTCGGGTCGGGTTGCATCGACAACTTTGAAGTATTATTTTGAGTTTTAAATTCAATCAGACAATATCAGGTCACGTTATTGAATTGTGTTAGTATATATTGACTTTTTCTATGATGTTATTTTGTTAGTAAAATTAGATTATGATGTAGGCAAGATAGGATTAGATCAATTAACAGGTTGTATCAGGTCAAGTCAGGTCGGGTCGAGTTCGGGTCCTCATGTGTCACTCGATCTCGGCTTACGGGTCGTCTCGGGTCGGACTAGGGCCCTCATGTGTCGCGCCATCTCGAGTTGCGAGTCGTCTCCAGTCGGTTCGGGTCTAGCTCAGGTCGCTCATGTGTCGCTTCGTCTCACATTACGGATCATCTCGGGTCGAATATGGTCGTTTCGGATAGTTTGATTTTATCAAAATATCGAATCGAGTCGGATTCATATCAGACCGGATCGGACGAATTTCTCGGGTCTGATCGACAGGCCTCTAAATTCTAATAAAATATTCCGATATAAAATAAATTGTGTATTGTGATACTTATTGGAGTTGTGGCCGTGACAATCGTGTTCTTGATTCTTCTACTGTTAAGATCTAAAAACTTTGGCCTTAATTATGCACTCCAAGCATGTTTACAAAGCAAAAAGTTTATATATTCATGACATTTCCAATATTACACTAATAATTTCTTGAAATGCCAGTATTCTAGATCCCACATATGAAGTGACATTGTTTACTTTTGGTAACTAATACCAACAAAAAAAAGGGATGGTGTTTTCGGTGGCATAATATTTGACAATTTTGACAATAATTTTTCAAGATAAAAATATTTTAAGAAAATGGTAGAAAGTACATTACTCTCTTAAAATATTGATTATGTTTTATTTTTCTTACAACTTTAAGTATCATTTAATATTTCATAAAAGAAAAATTAAGTTTGGACCTTTGATAAGCTTTGACACTTTTGAGAAACGGCATAAGTTTCAAGAAATAAAATCATTTTCTTTTGTCTATGATGCACATATAGTAAATTTCATATATTACATATTACATTTTGCAAACAAAAATACTTTTGTGGATTGTAAAGACTGTAAATTTAATTAATTTCAGTGGATCTTCCTCCGAAATAGAAGGAAAAAAGAAAACATACACAATTGCTGAATTATTTTTTGCTGACATTTTTTGCATCTTTTAAAAGAAGTCTGTCCAAATTAAATATCCTTTATTGCGGTTCATACCAATACACTTTCCTAAATCACTATCCTACCCAATAAATTCGTCGGTTATTCTGACCTGTTTATATCATCATAAGTCACAAGTCATAAACCTCACTCAATAAATTTTCAGTTTAGATCTAAAAAATCGCCAATGACAGGCCTTTCAAATTGAGTGAATATCCCCTGAAATACTTCTAATGGTGAAGTAATAATCGAATGGTTCATACTATTTTGAGATATGTGTGCACGGATCTCAATGTTGTGTGAACGATTCGACTATTACTCCACCATTAAAAATATTTCAAGAGATGTGAATTCTTTTCTATTATCTAAGGGTCCGTTTGGCACTCCAAGGAATAGCCTATTATTTGGAATAGATTTGCTATTCCAAAAATTAAAAGTGCCAAACACGGTCTAGTATTTAGGAATAGAGTTGATTTTAGCTAATCCGCTATACCACCCATATGATGGTATAGCCGGTTTAGCAATTGTGGAATAGACTTCGGTTTAGTATTAGTATATTTTAATAGCCGGTTTACTATTATTATTATTCAATAGTGTTATTAATATATTATTATAATATTTATTATTATTATTATTATAATATTTATTATTATTATTATTATTATTATTATATTATTATTATAATAATATTATTATAACGTTATAATGTCATTATATTATTATTATAATATTATTACTGAATTAATTTTATAATTATATTATTATAATAATGTTATTATATTATATATTATTATACTATAATTCTTATATTATTATATTTTTATATTATTATAATATATTATTATAATATTATTACACTATAATAATATTATTATATTTTATATTTATTGTTATTATTATTTTATAATAATATAATAATATTATTATAATAATAATATTTTTATAATATAATTATTATATTATTATATATTATTATATTTTTATATTTTTATATTTTTATATTATTATATATTATTATATTATTATATTTATTGTTATTATTATTTTATAATAATATAATAATATTATTTTTAGAATATTATTATATTATTATATATTATTATAATATTGTTATAATAATATTATTACACTATAATAATATTATTATATTTTTATAGTGATATTATTATAATATTATTATATTATTATAGTAATATTATATTTATTGTTATTATTATATTATTATATTTATTGTTATAACATTATTATATTTATTATTATTACAATAATATTATAATATTATAATTATAATATTATTATATTATAATTATATAATTATATTATTACAATATTATTATATTATTATATTTGTTGTTATTATTATTATTTTTAATAATATAATATTTAATAATAATATAATATTATTATTATAATAGTATAATAAATATTATTATGATAATTTAATAATATTATTATAATATCATAATTATATTATTAGTCTTAATATCACCCTTCAACTATTCTATTCCAAATCACAAGTGCCAAACAACATTGAATAGTTTATTCTACCACTCTTCTACCACTCTTCCAAAATCACACTATTCTCGCTATTTTCCTTAAAATGCCAAACAGACCCTAAGGCGCCGATAACATTTTCCTTTTGTTTCTTCCTTCAAATGTAAGCCTGAAGGTTCAATTGACAAGAATTTGAAAATGGGCTAGTGCACATATGGGCCTCCATAATTTAATATTTCAGAATGTTGTGTTTATTTACAGAACAATAATAAATGGGCTTAATGCACATATGGGCCTCAAAAATTTAATATTGCAGAATGTTGTGTTTATTTACAGTACAATAATAAATGGGCTTAGTGCACATATGGGCCTCCACAATTTAATATTGCAGAATGTTGTGTTTTCAGTACAATAATGAATGTTGTGTTACTTGTGTACATTCATTATTGACGCATGCTGATCAAAAATTATATTACAATGAACTCTTAACATAATGTGAAAGAAAGATAAGATATGATATACGACAATTTGACAAATGAGGACGACAACTGTCCTCCAAATCTAATGGAAATAATATTAAAACCACTGTATGATTTGGACCTGAATGTGCCGTATATTCACTATTTGTTTATATTAAACTCGCTATCATAATTTTTAATATGATTTGAACCTCTGGGGGTACGGAACGAGATTTTCTAATACATAGCAAAAATACTGTCGTACATAACAAATTTTAATTTTTATTTGCATCGAGATTCGTGTAAGTTAAATTTTATAATATCAGACTTTTTGAATCAAATCTGAGCCGTTCGTAGCCTACGACGCAGAAAATCTGAGCCGTCAGTAACTGCTGCGAGACAGAATATCAGCTCCCCTGGGGCACCGATTGTACTTCACTTGGATCTTTTGCAGCTGGAGAGATAGTAGAATGTTCAGAAAAAGGTTATGAATACGAAATTTGTGATTCGGAAATGATATGAAAATATTAATAGTAAATATCATCTTATAACACCAAGAAATAAAACATTCTTAAATAAAGCTAACTACAGTTTATAATATACGTTTTTTCGTGAATAAAACGTGGATTATTCACGAATAATTTGTGTACTCAATGTTTTATTTCAACAAGTATGGATTATTGGATTTATTCTCAATTTGTTCATCTCATGCAAACAATTCGAATAATTCGAGAATTATTCGTGAATAAAACACAACCTTTGTTACTGTGGTGCAGTCAAATTTAAATTTAGTTCCATTATTTTGAACAAAAATATAGTTAAATATAATCTTAACATATTCAAGAGCAAAAGTTCTTTGTCTATTGTTAAAAGAATGAATATAAACTCGACTATGTAAAGATTTGTGTCTTAAGAGAGAAAAACAGTCGCTGAAAGAAAATTTCACAAAAAAAAAAAAATTGTTTGATTGCTTAATAAACTTTCAGCTGCAAATCTATGTCATATATTAGGTAACCATGCAAATTAATATATGTAATAGTGCAATATATAAACTTTTGAATGACAAAGACTTTTATTTTGGTTCCTTAGGAAAGAAGATAGCATATGATGAAAAATGAAATATTTAATTTCCACCATTAAGTATAGTGGTCTGTTTATAATTTCACTTCTTATTTACATTTGTTCAAATCACCCAAATTCTCATTCTTATTTTTACATTATAATAACACGTTAAAAAGATGATCTGTGCCTAACCGTTATTGTTCCCCCAAAACACAATTTTTATATATAAAATGCAAACAAAAGTCATTTTTTATAAACATTTATTTTTGCCCTTTTTTGTAACATTTAAAACAAGTCTATCCAAACGAATCACACATTTCAATTCATGTAAATGAAATAAAAGTGTAGAAAATAATTTGAAGTTCTTTTGTATAACAATATGTAGCTAAAATAATAATGAGCGTCGCAAATTGCAATATAAATACAAAATTGCAGGTATATTTGAATATTTAAGCGTCACTGTCAGATCATAATTTTGATTATTTACTTTTATGTAATTATAACATTGTTTTCAATCAGAGGTAATGCTTTCACCATCTTTTAACAATAACGAACAAAATTATATTAAAATAAAAACTTGCTATTTTATTATATTGCTGAATAGTTTTTTTAACCCTCATTTTTTCAAAGCATTCAAATTAAGGCTTTGAACCCCCTCATTTTACTAAATTGCTAAATAAATGTTAAGACGAAACAATAAAAAATCTAAAAAATACCTTCAGTATGGTGCAGATTTGAGACCTCCACTCTCCACATGGGGAACAAATACCACAATCAATTCTGTTATCATAATTTTGGAACTTATATTTAATCTGATAAATTATACAGATAGAATCTTAAAATTTGCATATATATAAAAAAGAAAGCAACAAATTAAAACCATAATAAAATATTCCTACATAATTTTCAACCCATACATGTTACAACCTGAACAAAAAAAAATTAAACCTTGGACATAAATTTAGGAGTTAAAAATCATGTTAATTTGACGACAATAACAGTAAACAAAAAAAAACATTCCAAACAAAACACAAGCAGCAGTTCCAAACTATTAATTTACAAGACCTACCAGTCTTAATCAACCAAGCCGCACACCAGCATACAAATCACCGCCACAGAGGATCAAAGACGTGACTCCAGAGACGTCACATCATTCGGTGTCAGCCTGTCAGATCCGAAACCGGCCATCCAATCGTATCACGCCTCCTATCACGCATTATTGTTTGGGTTTGGGATTTGATTCGGATACCCCGCACTGCACCACCAAACCACCTAACCTTCTCTACACCAAACAAAACACGCAGTAGTACGGTTGCTGACGCACGGGTCGGTGGTGCATAGCATAGCATAGCATAGTGTGGGGCATATCCCTATCCCAACCCATTTTCTCTCTAGTCTCTTATAGGTGGGTGCCCACAGATCAGGTCCGGTGCGCTCTGTTTGTACAAAAATTGGAAAACAAACAAGTTTTCATCAAAATGGTGGTATTATTATTTCCGTTTTTATTATTGTATATTCATTTCATTGCTATTATTTTGTAACGGATTTCTAGTGTTTGGTGGTACATAATAGTTGCAAGCTTTCATGTAGCATGAATATTTGTACCATGATACCTATGTCGGACATAATTCCTCAAAGGTTTTTACTAATTTCATGTGGTATAAATTCACATCGGATTGGTAACTCGTAATACGAAATAATCATTCTATAACTCACCTTGCATCAAAATTTGCATGAACAAATTTTGATGTCATTTGAATCATTAAATTACTGCAAGATGTGAATTCATATGTATAAGCAAAGAAATGAATGCAAATCACATCATCTGTCTAACCAGTTTTATATTTGGTAAATTTGTTCGGAATTTCTCTGACAACTGCTTTTGATAACTATGATGGAAATAATATACATCTGTTGATAAATTTGAATCATTTCTGCTTTTTTACGACCCCAAACATTTGTGGCATTAAAATTCTTCTCTTCGTTTTTTTTTCCTTCAAGAAAAAACGAAGAGAAGAATTTTAATGCCACAAATGTTTGGGCTCGTAAAAAGGCAGAAATGACTTATTAATATTTCACAGTTTGAAATTAAAAATTTCGAAGTAGACCGGTGGTCTTGTTCTTTTTCACGAAAAAGAAATTCATATAAAATTTGATTTCTTTTTATAAAAATTGAGTGACAAAAAATCTAAGGATTTTAGTTTTAGTATGAAGGATGCATTTCAATGTATTTTTACAATACGAAATAATAGATCAATAAATTTTATGTGTACACATTTATTATATGAACATAAAAAACGATCAAATAGAAATTTCGAAATTTATGCCTATTAGAAAAAAAAACACGAAATTTCGCCAAATTCCGTGTAGCATAATTAGAACACACTTCTTTTAATGCTGTCATGCTGATAGAAAATCTAAAACGTTAAGCTAAAATTAGACAAAAATTAACAAAAAAAAAATTGATGTATACTAACATAAGATTAATTCAAGGAAGATATAGAGCCGGATCCACCGCGGCATCATCCCAGTTATTTTGATTCCATATTGAACCCATGTCGACAGCACCGGTCGATAAATCAATCGGACCATGATCGACCGGCAGAGACCAGTCGAAGCCAGGGAATGCAAGTACTCCATCACTACCCAACTGTGCTTGAAACGCCGGTAAGAGATGAGCATCGGGCGGCGTCTGATCAAAACCTGAGAGCAGTACTGAATCATCATCCAACTTAGTCTTATCTGCTTCTTCTTTCAATTCGTTTGGAACATGGGAATTTATCAGATTCAGGAAAGAACTTTGCAGATCACGTATGCTTGGTGCAATGTGCTCGCTTGTTGGAAGCTCTGTGCAACATGTCTCAGCAAGAATCAAACCAGAATCAGTGTTTGAGGGATCGACAGAGGTGACAGTTGACGTGTCACTTGTAGACCGAGACGATGCAGAGCGTTTGCAGTTCTTTTTGGAAGAAGGTTTTGATGAATTCAAACCTGAAGCTCGTTTTGTTTTTCGGCATCCTCCGCCTACCGGTACGTTACGTAAAATGCCGCCTTTTGTCCAGTACCGGCGACACGCTTTGCAGAAGTGACGAGGCTGAGAAAGGTTATAATTATTGTAGTAACAAAATTTTGTGTTGGAGGAGTCGCATCGGGGACACTTTAGAGGTGTCTGAGTAGGAGGAGATGCCGGCGACATGTATCCTCGAGGATTACGTATATGATCCACCCCAGTGAACATAATGCCTCGATCGGTACCGGCAATGGCGTCGATGCCGCCACTACCTGTGATGCTTTCGACTGTTTGAAGGCCTTGCATTACCGGAGGTGATGACTGAGGAGGCTTCTTAATTTCCTCTAGAAACGGATTCAAGTTTTGTATGATACTTGCTAAAGGTAAGAAGTATAAACTAGTTAAGAGGAATTGATTAGGGATTTTTTTATATGATCTTCTTCAATGGGTATATGTTGGGTTTCTTTAATTCCTCTTTCTCTGTTCTCTGAAATTTGAAATGCATGTGCTGCTTGCAATGCCTACGTACGTTGAATTGAAGTAAATATCTTCTGTGCGCCATTTGAAGGAAGTTACTGATATACCCTTGGATGAAAGGAATTTACCTATGTGCCCCTCTCTATCTTTAATATTTCTTGAATTGGGAGCAAATATTAATTTTTGAAATTCATGCAAATATTAATTTTTTTAAAATGAAATATTGCAGGCTTATTTATTGTTGATATTAAAATTTTATAATTCAATTATCATATCAAAATGTTAGTCTTGTTTATTCTTATGAAAGTGTGTCCACATAATTTATTACTTTTTAATTTTATACTCTATCAATATGTCAGGAAATGTAAAGTATTAATATATAATTCAACGCAGTTAAAATATATATTTTCTTTTTACCACTTGATCATGAAAACCGAAATTTAAATCACAAAATTTTACGTGCATGTATATGTAATAAAATAAAAAATGTCGGCAACATGTATTTCATATTTGAATTTCAGTTTATTTTAGTAAAAAAAAACGGGTGATCCTAAAACCCTATCAACTTTGGATTGTAAGCCTATAATATTATCTGTTTCAACTTTCAATAAAAAATGAAAAATGGGTATGCATGCATAGATTTTAAGAATTATTGGGCATATATGGAAAGTAGAATTAACACGTTAGAAAATAGGTACAAGGTAGTTTATCGTTTGCGCATCAATCATCAACGCAATAAAATATCATAATAATTCTTTTATTGGCAAATCAGACATAAAACATTTCAAAATCATGAACAATTGATAAATTGGACTGTCCCAACAATATTTTTAAATTATAGTGTAAACAATTAAGAAAAATATCATCACGTTGTTAATCTCATCGTATGTTGCAAATATAATAGAATGACATGTGTAATATAATTTGATTATCAAATACATGAAACATAAAAAAACCATGTGAAACATAAAAAATATCAAACACAAATATAATAGAATGTCACGTGTCATTTAATTCATCATACGAAACAGATCTGGTGCTCTGCGACAATGGGGTAGTGTAAGGTGTGGGTCTTCCGATCATTCTTGGCTGCATCAAAATTTACATCGCTAACGGTCCGAGTTAACGATCGATCCGAACGATAATTTTCTATAGAGCAGTACGCGCATAAGCAGATTCAAGTTCGTCATCCTACCATGATACTAACATGAGGAGCTTGGAGAAGAAAGAGGAGGCAAAATTGTGATCCAAATCTTTTATTACGCAACACGATATAGCGTTGTGTGGACGATTCATATCGACTGCCAACGATGAAAATTAGAAGAGTTCAAACTTTAACACGAATCTCGATAAAATCAAGAAGATCAAACGATCCACGTTATTGTGCTACATGATATAGCACAGCATCAGATTCGGATTCGCAAAATTGACCTACCGTTGACGTCTGCCCGAATAGCCTGTCAGGCCTAATGGCCTATGATATGCCACTGTCACAATTTACATTTTTACCCTTTCCCAATTATCCTCAACCGTTCTATTCTAAGAAGGTGATAATATATAAATGATAATGCTATAGAAATATAATAACAGGTTTAACTAATAAGTAATTAACAGCTTTATCCATGTCAAGCCTCAAGCGTGTGTTTTACAGTTTTACTCTATCAGTATTCAGTACACACGTGCAAAAAAATAGATCATGATCCCGGCAATTTAAATCCGAAGTGTGATGCTGTACCTGTAAGTTGGATGTAATCATGTAACTATATAATAATGATTCTCCTAACAAGGACCACATACCTCTCCAAAAAAAATAATATCTTAATTATTACAAAATTAGATCTTTTTGATTAAAATCTCTGAAAATTTGTACAACGAACAAATCGTCTCGAAATTTTTAATAATAAACAAAAAGAAACGAGAAAACATATAATAATCATCCGTAGACTATCAAACTCCAAACTCTTTGGGCGAATTCTTTTTTCTAAACAAGTTTTTATATATATTATCAGTTGTGATATTTTATTCATTGCAAATTACTAAGCATGGTATAAATTTATTATGGTAAATATATTTTTTATGTGATGAAAGCTCAGTTTAATATTTTATTGAATATTTTAATGTTTTGAAAACTAAAAATAATATTTTTTCTATATCAATTTAGACCGCACTCATGAAGACTATAATTAGTGTTTTTCTATCGTTCCAAGTCAACGAGTTGTAGATATTCGAATCTATTTTCACCGTGTCAAGTTTATTTTCAGAGCGGAGAAATCAGCGTCTCAAATTTGAATACATGAAATGAAATTGCCACTTGTTGATGGCGACTTCAATACATAATGACTGCAAGTATTCATTGCACTATATATTGGAGAAACGATTTTAATATCCTCCATTTTGTACCCGACATACTGTAAAATCGTTATTAAAAGTCTTCAGTGGCATTTTGAAAATTATTTTACAATCTTTAATACCGGTCATTAGCAAAATAAAGTTATAAAAGTCCTTTAATAGTGGACGTTAACCAAGTTCGGTATCAAAATGGGTCTTTAATAGCGGTCTTTTACTAAGGTCTGATATTAAAAGAAATCTTTAATAGCGACATTTTACTAATGTCCGATATTAAAAGATATCTTTAATAGCGACCTTTTACTAAGGTTTGATTTTTAAAAGAGTCTTCAATAGCGACCTTTTACTAATGTTCCATATTAAAAGAGATATTTAATAGCGGGCTTTTATTAATGTTCAGTATTAAAAGTAATCCACGGATCGCTTCTTAAATCTACAGCGTTCATTCTAATTGATCCAACGCTAAAAAATCACTTCAAAAATCTAACGAATTCCTCTCATCTATCTCGTTATATAATTTATCTCTACCTAGGGATATGTCATAAGCCCCCGGCCCCTAGTCCAGCCCCTGTAAAGCCCCTTTCAGACCCAGCCCTGATCCGACCCTTATTAAGATTTTGAAAGGGCCGGGCCTAAGAAGGGTCGGGCCTTAGAAGGATCGAGTCTTATTTCAAAAATGCAGGCCCTTTCAAGCCCCGACCCCGTCCGGCCCTGATTCGGCCCTCTGCAACCCTTAGCCACGCCAGCCCTTCAAACCCTTATCAACCCTTTAACAATTTAAAAAAAAATAAAAAATAGACCAAAGCCCTTATTACCCGGCCCCTATTAAGCCATCTTTAGACTCGGCCCTTACCCGGCCCTTTTGTAGGCCCTCTAGGCCCGGCCCTTGTAAAGCCCGGCCCGACCCTTTAGACTTTCTCTATCTCTACCCCTTTCTCCCATTTGATCTCTTTAATTTTTATTACTCATTTCTCTCTATCTCTCAACAAATCAAATAAAAATATTTGAATTTGGAGGAAATATCACGCTTTTTAATTCTATCTCTCTAGCTGAATTTGGAGGAAAAATGAAGCAAATTGGAAGAAAAATAGAACTAGTATGAATTCTTTGCTTTCAAAATTATTTGCAAAATTTCTTTGCTTTTTCTTTTTTAGACATATAACACGACAGAAACATTTATTCAAAGGGTTGAATTTAAAAAAAATATGTGAGTCTTACAGCATATTTGAAAAAATATTGCACCAACAAAAAGACATATTTGCAAATAGTAAATCTTTCTTCTAATTTTATTTTATAAAATGACATATATGTCAATATGTCACATTTAGCTGTCACACATGCAACTACATATTCTTTTTAGACCTTTTAACGATGAACGTTGACCAAAGTCTGGTATTAAAAGGGATTTTTAATAGCGGTCTTTTACTAATATCCGATATTAAAGCATGACATTTAAAAGCGGGTTTTTCAGCCTTTAACATTCCCTCCTATAACACTCCTTAGATTCGGTATTAAATGTCATATTTTGCTGGTATTAAAAATCAAATATGTAGTAGTATTAGCATAGGATCTGCAACTGCTGTCGTTATTTCTTCGCCATACTTCCATTGCTATTGAACCGCTGCTTTCAATTTGAACGAATGTGATTTAATTCAAAATAATTCTATTATTTTGTAGATTTCATCTGACAGCCACTCAACAACAGAACATTATCATCGAAATTACGGCAGCAGATCAGTTTGCCAATGGCATAGGCAAGAAAGAGGCAACATGTATTAACACATTATAAACATCCATATTAAGTGTCAAATTAGAGCTACATGTCCTACCATTACCAAGCTTGATTGGATTTATTATTTATATATTTTCTTGGTCTAAGACCACCGACTAAATAGCTTGCATAGTTGCATTAGCTAATGTCTAGGTTGTCATGACATAAATTTTCTGTTAATTAAACTACTCTGTCGGTATGAAAACGATATATTTTACAATCAAGTACAAAATAAACATTTGTTTGAAATTGAGATTTTCAACGAGAGAAAGCAGTATAAATTAAAATATTTCCCCAAGAAACACAGTACAAGTCTTACGACAGTACTGCCTTGTTGTCAATGCATCCAACTCTCATAAATGTTTGTTTAATCATGTAAAATGTTAGGTGGAGCGAACAATTTAACCATCGACGCAAGCATCGGTGGTTTATTTTATTATTTCCCATCAAAATAGAGTATTTGACTTCATGCGAGCATGTCTGTTTCTATCTGATTCGTCTAGAATCTATATTTTATCAAACCAGATCTTCTACTGCGCAGCACAGATACTGTGCGTGCTGCTCGGTAAATCTCAGTTTTTGATTTGCATCGAGATTTGTGTAAGTTAAATTTTATATATCAGATTCTCCTGAATCAAATCTGAGCCGTCTGTAAATTATAATGCAGAAAATCATGAGCGTCCGTTGATACTGCGCGACAGAGAACTCTCCCCCATATTTTATGCATCTGTTATAATATCACGTGCTATTGACGTAACAATTACCTACTAATACCGAACCCGATACGATTTAACTCAGGTAAAAACTTATGCTTAGTCCACAGAATAAAAGAAACCATGTAAATGATGTCAAGACAATTTATAAATTTACAAATTGAACAATGCTAAAAGTTGTTCTATGCAATTGAAGTTTTATATAGAGACAAAGGAGAATACATTCCTCCCTTTGTGATTTACGGATTTTGAGATCTAAGTGATAGATAAAATAATTTTGGTAATTATTATGTATTTTACTAATAAATTAAATTCCGAAAATGATACGTAATTTATATAAAATAACAAATAACAAGTAGAATTATCTTATGGTATTGAAAAATTAATGTGAGAATGTCATTAAGCGAAAACGTTAGTACTCATCTTCAAAGATTTTTCTCAGACATAATAACGATAACTTAGCCAATTTTTTTCTCTTTTCTGATTTACTTTAGTGGATACTTTTAGTAATCATTATAAAATTTGCTAATAAATTAAAATTCAAGAAACGATACGTAATTAATATAAGATAACAAATAACAAGTAAAATGATCCTACAACGGAAGTCGTTAAGCGAAAACGTCAGTATTGAACTTTAAAGATTTTTTCCTTAGACATAATGATGGTAATTAAGACATGTTTTCTCTTTTCTGATTTACTTTAGTGGAAAACATTACGGAAGATGAGCATAAGAGCATCTTTTCATCTAACAGAAATGAGTCTTTTATAATTTCTGTGTCAATCTTTGAGATCATATACAATGAATTCGAACATCAGTTTTTTCCATCAAAATTCTAATGCACCATTTAATAAATTTTTAAATGAACTTGGCTCATAATAATTAGATAGGTCACATAAGTAATATTATAACAAATAATATTCTAATACTAAGTTCATTTATTTGTTTTGAATGTGAAAATGTTATACTGTGATATTTCTATAAATTTTTATTTTAGCTGCTCCATGTTCTTTTTTGAAGAATAGATTTCGCCTATTGAATTTTTATTAACCAAGAAAATAATAAATGAGAGGAAAAAAATATAAAAATGAGTTACAAACACACAACTAAAAATAAATTATTATATTATGATTAATAAAAAAAATCCTGATATTTTAGCTCTTCCACTCACATGTGTCTAGGGGTGTCAATGGATACGATACATATCGGTTGGAGTTGTTCTCGTACTCGTACCTGTTTGAAATTACTCTTATTCATACCCTATCTTTACCCGTTAAAATTTGAATTACCTTTACCCAACCCTTATCCGTTAAAATTATAGGATAACGAACGGGTAACAGACGATACAGGTAAATAAACCATATTTTATGCAAATACATCGAAAATCAATATTTTTCATAAACACAAGCACAACACGAGAGCAAGTAGAGCATATACATTAACGAGAAAAAATAATATATAATGCAGGATATTAGACTAAGATTATAATTATACGTCTTTTTAAAAGTATTAAATGAGAGGATGCTAACACTAAAAACATAATTAGTCGGATGAATTTAATTTTGGTAGAAATCAAGAGACAACGTTAATGTTCTGTTCAAATTAAGAATTTTATTGAAAAGAGGAGAACTAATTAGAAGATTCCTAGAAAACTTAAATTACTAATATATTAATTATTTTTATAGATTTTAAAATATAAAAATATATATTTATTTTTATATATGAATCCAGCTACAGTGATATACATAGTTAGTGATCATTCGTGCCATATATTTTTTCTTCGTTGGATTGCTTTAATTAACATCAATTTAAGTAACCTAATAATTCTTCATATTGAAATCCAGTAGGAAACCAAATTTCTTGATTTTTATAATTTTCTAGCTATTTTTTAAATATTTTTTTAAAACAAAACTGAAGAGGTCATTTTTTTAATAGAGTAAATATAACTGTCCCCCATATTAGTGTCCCCCTTACGCGTCCCCCACTCAAATGCAATGATAAATTATTTTTAATTCTTTGTATAAATATTTTATTGAACAAATGCAATGATAATATTTTTTGAGTATAAAGACTTATACTAAAAAATATAAAGACTACTACATTTGAGTATAAAGACTTATATGGGGAGCGTGTAAGAGGGGCTTGTAAGGGGGGACAGTTAGTCGCTTCCTTTTTAATATTAAACATGATTGTTTTTAGAAAATATTTCAAAAATAGTTAGAAAGCTCTAAAAATCATGATATTTGATTTTCTACTAGATTTCAATATGAAGTACTTATCGGCCAACTTAAATTGGTGTTAATTAAAAGCAATCCAATAAAGAAAAAACACACAATACGAATACTCACTAACTATGCATATCAACGTTGCCAGATTCTTTATATAAATTATTTTATATTTATCCTATAGAATAATGAATAAGAAATAATCTTTACGCGTACTTATTCGTTTATCTAACGAAAAAATTCTTACTCATATCTACATTTGATAAGCTACTAAAAAAAATGTTATTCGTATCCGTTTTATCGAATATGATACAAATCAGATAAAAAAAGTAAACAATATTCACAGCCCTACATGTGTCGAGCTCTAATATTTGTTAGAAATAAAATTATGTTCGATTTGACCAAGACAACAGCTGGCCTTAATATTCAAAAATCGAATGACAAGAGCCAAGGTCAGATCTTATAAAAAAAATATTTTTGGAATATTTTATTTGAGTTAAAATTATTTCTATTTATCGTCTAAAATATATTAAATATTTGTAAAACAAAAAAATATTCAACACCAACAGTATTGTTCCATAAAAAATTTAATAAAAGAATTTATTTATTTTAAATTTTATTTAGAACATTAAATTTTTTATGCTAGATGAGATTTCGTATCGACCATTCAAATATTAAAAAGTAAAAATATGAGAATTAAATAAAGGAATATCTGATCGATCATTGGAAGTAGGAACTAAATAAAAAAGAATTGAACTAAAATAAAGGAACATCCCACCAAAATACCAATTGGAGTCGCTTCAATTTGAAGCTAAATATGACTTTCTCTTGTTTTCAAAATAGTTGGTGATAACGAAGCAACAGAAATTCGACAGCTCAATCGTTGCAATACACCACTCCTTTGACACGTCGAGGACGAATCAAGTCACTTAACACAGAAACAAACACAACAGGTCGATTAGTGGTGAGATAGTAGTGCGTTAGAGAGATGATCAACAGTGAAAGGTTCGTGTGGGAAAGGCCGATTTTTTTAATAATTAAAATGAAATTAATTAATTATATTAAGACATAAGAATTACTAGAAAAGCTGCAGAAAAAAAACGGACGGTTTTGTGAACAACGGCAAATTTAAAGAATTAATTGAACGGTGTTGCCAACATCGTCCAATTGGAATTTTGATATATTTTTCAGATCTGAGCAACTGCATTAGGAGGGAATTTTTTAATATTAAAAATATTAATATTTTAATATATCAGTTGGATTGTATTTAAGTATTTTTTTATAACAACTTTAGTTGCTTTTATCGTGATTTTATTTAGTCTTTTTTATCGTCGCAATACATCGAGTTGTAGATATACGAGTCTATTTCTACCACATTGAGTCTGATTTGCGAATGGAGAAACGAACAATTCAAAATTGATTCTAATGCAAACTCATGATAAATTTTACTAATTAAGACATAATTGAAGATGAAGTCAAATTTGAGATGCACATTTCTCCGATTGCAAATCATATTCGACACAATGGAAGTAGACTCGAATATCCACAACTCGATGACTTGCGACGTTAAAAAAACTAATTACAGTCCCGACGAGTTTGGCCGAAATTGCTACGAAAAATATTAAGTATGATTAGCATTTTTTAGGTAATTTTTTGTAGCAACTTCAACTACGCTTATCGAGAACGTAATTATTTTTTTAACATTGCAAGTCATCTAATTGTACATATTCGAGTCTACTTCCATTTCATAGAGTCTGATTTGCAATCGGAGAAACGAGTGATTTAAAATTGAATCTGACGCAAACTCGTGATAAAAATTACTTATTAAGACATAAGTTGAAGATGTTGTCAAATTTGAGATGCACATTCCTCCGACCGCAAATCAGACTCAATGTGGTGGAAGTAGACTCAACCATCTACAGCTCTATGGCTTATGACGTTAAAAAATGTTAATTACAGTCCCGACGAGCGTAGCCAAAGTCGCTACAAAAAAATATCTAAAAATGCTAATCATACTTAATATTATTTTGTAGCAATTTCGATTACTCTCGTCGAGACCGTAATTAGTATTTTTTTGTCGTCAAAAGCCATCGTGCTGTAGATATTCGAGTCTACTTCCATCGCGTTGAGTATGATTTGCGATCGGAGAAATGCGCATATCAAATTTGGCTCCATCTTCAACTTGTGTCTTAATTAGTAAGTTTTCAAAAGTTTGCGTCAGATTAAATTTTGAATCGCTCGTTTCTCCAATCGCAAATTAGACTCGATGCGGTGGATGTAGACTCGAATATCTACAACTCGATGACTTACGACGATAAAAAAATCTTAATTACGATCTTGACGAGCACATTTGAAGTTGTTACAAAAACTTATCTGAATACAACTCAACTCATGAATTAAAATATTCACGTGAATTATATTTATAACTGATCTGAAAAATAAAAAATATTTTTGTAACTCTGGATTCAAATCTTTGACAATAATGACTCTATTTTTAAACGTTCACGTTCACATGTTAACATCTAGACACATCGTTCAGAGGTACTTATAATTTTCTTTTGTTCTGTTTGAATTTCTAAGTGTTTTCCGAATGCATGAATCTAAATAACACGTCTGAACATAAATTATAAAGTAGGATCATTATATCGTCGAAATTTTGAATTCAAGATCATATATGTTATTCTTTATTTTTTCTGATTAATTATAAAAATAATTCATATTCAAATAAAAAATCAGGACGGTATTCGCAATACCGTCTATTTTGCTTTTTTCTTGATGGTATTTACAACACCGATCTTTTCTATTTTTCGAGCTTTCCAAGTACTTTTTCTATTTAAAAATAATTTATTTATTTAATTTCTAATAATAAAAAATGAGACATCTGATTTTTTATCACTGCAAAAGTTCAAAATTGTCAAAATGCCACTTCGAAAAAAGTTTGTCTAAATTTCTCTGACTATCACTTTTTTGTATTGAGATCAGTTGTTAGTAATGACATTTTAACAATTTTTTTAATAATTTTTTTGATAATTTTTAAATTTTGTAGTAACACAAAACAAAATTTCCTTAAAAAAAATCGGTGGGGAAGGGATTAGAGATGGATAGATGGATGGAGCAAATTAAGCAAGGCCTCCTCTTCCTCTAGGGAGCTGTCATGTCACATGGGACGGTGGAAAATTGGTTGCTCCAGCCTCCAGTGGGTTCCAAATTCAGACTTGATCATTGCATTTACGAACCATCGACACAATACTCGACCCCACCATATTCCATGTAAGTATGTAACATCCTCTCTCGATCTCTCTCCTCTATCTACTATAGTACACTCTCTGATTCAGAATTCAGACTATGAATCAGACTTTGTTGAGTCTTTCTTCTCTGCTCTCGCGATCTGTCTGTCTCACTCTCTCATGAATTGATGTTGCTGTCAGTGTCAGAAGGGAGGATCTGAGGAGCGGGGCCCACCAATACCTGTCGAGGAGATGTCTTAAGTAAGTAACAGAACACGCAATGATAATGATAATGGTAATGCTACTAGTAGTCTAGTACCAGTACCAGTACCAGTACAGTACTAGTATACGCCGTGCTATGGTGGGGGCAACGGTTGTTTTGTTTGAATGTGCTCTCCTCTCATTGAGTCACTGTTGATTGTTGATGGATTGATCTTCCTAGTTGGGTGCATTAGTTGGCGCTGCTGTTGTTGGTGCATGTCGCTTTCTCTGAATCCCACTCTGCAGCAATAATGTTCGCTTCTTTTCTTCACATTTGATTCCCTTCCACACTTTCTCTCTCTCTCTCATCTGTCACTATTTCTATCGATCCCTGTCTTTCATGTTCCACCTGATAGTCCATGCGACTTGACAAGTTAATGCTCTACCATTCATGTTCGTAATCTCAATTGAACTATTCGTTTATTATAATTATGAGATATGAACTAAGTTATATTCTATATTTGTGTCAATTTTATTCAAAATAAATTAAAGAGCATGGCTAAAATAATATGCATAGTACACTACATTTTGTACTATGCATATAAATATAGATCATTAAATTGAGATTTAAGTTGCTCAATAAATTCTTCATATGAAAATATTGTAGGAAATCAAATTTCGTGATTTTTAGAGCTTTCTAGCTATTTTTTTAAATATTTTTTAAAAACAGTCCAGATTTAATACTACAAAAGTGCCATTTCTGGGATGTTTTTAAAAAATATTTAAAAAATAGCAAGAAAGCTCTAAAAATCACGAAATATTATTTCCTACAAGATTTTGATATGAAGAATTTATTGAGCAACTTAAATATCAATTTAATGACCAAATTAAATACAAATAGACGCATAGTACGTTATGTGGTGTACTATGCATATTATTTTAGCCATGCTCTAAATTAAAATATGAAAAGTGTATATATATATATATATATCACATTTTGGTATACTAAAAGTTAACAATTGATTCAACGAATAATTTTGAAAAAACTATTTGTATTTTCTGGAGGCATTTGATAGAGATGCCGAAATAAATGCTGGAGATACTAAAATCTTACAAAATTTATATAAAAAGTTTTTTTTTTATAATTGCAATGATTGTGGAAATTTTTGTTATTCATTTTGTAAATAAGAAAATGTTATTTTGGTGTCTGGACAAGGACATCCAGCACTTTTTTTCTTTATCAAAACTCAAACAATTACTCTTTATCAAAACTGAACGGGGAAATAAGAAACAGTTTTTGTTTATCTGCAAGCTTGAGCAATAATAAGAGTAACCTTGTTGCGGTGGCAACTCAAATTTTCAAGGATCCTAATCCGTTGTAACGCAGTATTGCGTTGCGCTATAGAAAATAAACGTTCGTATCGACCGTCATCAATGAGAATCAGAAATTTTTAATTTTTGCATCTTAATGCAGTTCAAGAAGATCGAACCACCTACATGCTGCGCAACGGTTCCGCGCAACGGTTCCGCGCAACACCAGATTGAGTTCCAATTTTAAATAGCGATCTATTGAATCTCATTGCATGAACAACAATCCAACAAGTTGGCCCATAACACGAAATTTATAGGAGCACCGATTGATGTACTTTCTTTAATATTTTTGGTGGGAAAATTCAAGCCAATTCGGCCCGGATTAGACTGACATTTCCGAAATAATGAAAACCTGAACTGAATCTGCGTTACGAAATCTGCTTTGATCAAGTTATAGTACTAGACTACTAGCAGTAGCAGCACAGCTTGAAGTTTTAAAGCAAAAATTGGTACCGAGTCTATCTTATGATTTGCGGGCTTGCACGTCTGGCCTGCTTTGCAATAAATATTGGGAAAATATATAAAGCCTCTATTGTCTCCCGTACCTTCCGTGGAAACGAAATCCTCAAACTTTCTATTTCGCAAAGAAGAAAACTTTTATCCCGAATAGTTAGATTGAAAACGATTTAAATTAATAAAATAAAAATTTCTTTTAAATTATATCGTTGACGACAATCGAGCGATTCAGATGTTGTTTCATAAAAAGTCTAAAAAAATTCATAGAGAATACGATTCCACGTCCAATCTGCTCTCAGCCTTTTCATTTAGTTTTATTTTATTGCGCTGTCCGAGTCCTTTCAGATCAACTGTGCGACACTTTCATGAAAAAAATTAATTACAGTATCACTTCTCTCTCCATGTCATTCCTCTTGGAAGCTGTTCTTCTGCCACGCTGCAGCTACGGACGGTTCAGATTTTCTGCGTTGAGCTAGATTTGATTCAGAAATGTCTGATATTATAAATCAAAGATTGAAATTTACTGCGCAGCACACACAATATTTTTGCTGCCCGTTATAAGATCTCATTTTTATTCCTCTTTGCTTCTGTCTGGCTAATTTTCTATTCACTTTCTCTCTCCCACCATCGTCGAATCTCATGATCCTTGGTGCTTGCTGCCTCGTTTGTCGACTCTTCATTCCAAGCTTTATTTCTCTCACCTGTGCCGATTTTTTTTTTTGGATCGCCGGCAGTTTTTTTTTAAGGACGCATTCTTCATCAACAATGTAAGTGGTAAAATTTCAGTTGAATTTAAGTCTTTTTGTAAAAATAAGATACAACAACGAGTACTAATTTAAGGCATTACCTGATTCAAGATAGGGTTGTTATTGTCAAATACTTGGATCTAAAGTCGTATATGTTATTCTTATTATTTAGATCAGACGTAACAAAATTTTCAAATTTTTGTACGCTGAATATTTAATATTAAAAATATTAATATTTTAATTGATGAGTTGTATTATATTTAAGTAAGTTTTTGTAACAACTTCAGCTGCACTCGTCGGGATCGCAATTAGTTTTTTTATTGTCACAAGTAATCGAGCTGTAGATATTTGAGTCTACTTCCACAGCGTCGAGTCTGATTTGTGATCAGAGAAACGAGCGATTCAAAATTGATTCTGATGCAAACTCATGATAAAATATTATAAATTAAGACATAACTTGAAGATGAAGCCAAATTTGAGATGCACGTTTCTCCAATTGCAAATCTGACTCGACGTGATGAAAGTTGATTCGAATATCTAGAATTTCAAGGTTTACGATGTTAAAAATAATTTAATTATGATCATGACAAGCATAGTCGAAGTCGTTAGAAAAAATATTAAGTATGATTACTATATTTTTTTTCTACAAACTTCGATAGCGCTCGTCGAGATCGTAATTAGTTTTTTTTATCGTCGCAAGCCATTGAGCTGTAGATATTCGAGTCTACTTCCATTTCGTCGAGTCCGATTTCCGATCGGAAGAATGTGCATCTAAAATTTGGCTCCATATTCAACTTATGTTTTAATTAGTAATTTTTTATCATGAGTTTGTGTCAGAATCAATTTTGAGTCGTTCGTTTCTCCGATCGCAAATCAGACTCGACGCGATGGAAGTAGACTCTAATATCTACAGCTCGATGACTTGCAACGATAAAACAACTTTAATTACGATCCCGATGAGGATAGCCGAAGTTGTTACGGAAAATTATCTAAATATAACCTAATTCATGGATTAAATTAATAATATTTTTATTAATAAACAAATCAACATTCCTGCGACTGTTTGCTTTTGCGAAAAAAACAAAAATTAATTGGTCGGTGTTGTAAACACTGACCTTTTCAATTTTTTTCAAAAGATCGATGTTTACAACTCTCGTCTTTCTTATTTTTCATGCTTTTGCACTAATTTTTTTATTTATAATTTATTTATTAAATTTCTAATAGTAAAAAAAATCGGCTGCACAGACCAGATTAGGACCCATGATTATGGCTGTCAAACGTCCAAAACGGCAGCGGAACAAGGTTGTTCCGTTTTTGTTCCATTTCGTTGATGGAACAAAAAAAGTCTTCCGTTTCCGTTCCGTTTCGCACGGAACAGCGATTTCCGCGAAAATTGCACTGAAATGGAACGAATTTCACTTCCGTTTATATTTTCCTGAGTTAAACGAAATAAAAATCTCTTCCATTTCCGTTCCGTTTTGGACGGAACGAAACGGAACGTCCGAAACAAAAGGATATTGACAGCCCTACCCATGATGTTGATATATGAAATTGAATCATCACGTGCAAATGTGCAATGCAATTTATTCTTCTTACATAAAGAAGGCCAAAATTGGGCCGAATCTAGCCCAATTAAGTGTTTTTCCCCGGCACAAAATCTAGCCCATTATTTTTTTGTTGGATGATACCAATTGTAGCAAGTAATTGTTAGAATAATTAGGAGCTGCTTAGAGTCAATCATTAATTATTTATTTCTTTTATGGAGATGCCTAGAACAAGTACCTGTTAGAATGATTAGGAGCTGCTTAGACTCGATCATTAATTATTTATTTCTTTCAAAATACTACCAGAAAGCAGCCAGTATAAAAAGATCATAATAAAAAATAAAAGAAAAAACAAAATCAAACGTGTTATGGAGAAGACACTGGATTGATTCTACCGAACCAAGGATAATTTTGTTTTATTTTTAGGAAAAGATGGACCAAGGATAATTTAGTTAGAGCTGATACGTAGATATCATATTTGATATCGATTTTATATACATCTTTAGTTGAATTATACTGCACATTATTTGAGTTATTATGCATGTTATTATTTTAATGAAATAATTATACATGTTGTCGATTTTATTATGCAATTTTAGTTGAGTTATCGTGCACATTATTTGAGTTATCATGCATGTTATTTTTTATAATGAAATAGTTATACATGTTAATTTCTGTACTGAAATATTTATTATGGTATAACATGCATAATAATTCAAATAATGTGCATGATAACTCAAATAAAGATGTATAATAAAATCGATATAAATAATTGATATCAAATATGATATATACGGAGCATTATCCATTTAGTTAAACAAGCAGAAAAAAGTAAGTTAATTTAACAATTCATTCCAGCCCGCAAACTAAGACACAGAATAAACCAATAAACTAATTTGATTAAGGTTGTTTACGATAGTAATAATAAACATAGTAAATTAGTAATGAAAAATTAATTGATCCAAATGGTTACTGGAGTTGAATCCAATGCTTTAATAAACTTTTTTTTGATGCAATCTAAATATATTATTGTCTAACA
The DNA here is from genome assembly GCA_964058865.1 of Eleocharis quinqueflora. Lineage (NCBI taxonomy): Eukaryota > Viridiplantae > Streptophyta > Magnoliopsida > Poales > Cyperaceae > Eleocharis > Eleocharis quinqueflora. The sequence continues at coordinate 28,044 of CAXKVX010001152.1, forward strand.
TTTCGCTACTGTGGATTTCACAACGCGATGAAATAGTGAAAAAACTGTACACCGCTACAGTGTTTTCACTATTTTTTGAATTTCTTTTTATTTTTTCAAAAGAAAGAATATAACGTAGAAAACTGCAGTATTTTCTTTTTTTTAATTTTTTTCTAGCATGACGGAGCCGGAGCCACGTCCCTCCTCTAGTTAGGTAAAGGAAACTACTGGAAGCATCTCGTTCTTTGGAAAGCATCATTCATAGTTAAAGAATGGACAAGAAGAAGAATTTAAGGACCCATAAAGGGATGAGTTAAGGGTGTCACTGAAAAGTGAAAAAGGAAACATTTTTAGAAAGGTAAAATTTCAGGACTTAGATGTAAGTTTCACTTTTTAACTTATTAAGGGTTCTCCTTTATTACCAAACTTAGCTGAGCAAAACATGATTTTGTTAGAGTCAGTCAGGTTAATTGTTTCTTCTTGTTAGAACAAGTTTACCAGTTAATATGGAACTCAGGATCTGCTATCGAACAATAGCTGCGCTGAAACAAATATGAACCGTTCGTATGTATCGAAATTCGTGCTTCAAAATAGGAGCTCCTGATTTTCATCGCTGGCAGTTGATACGGACTAGACGGCCGATCTGGACTGTTCAAATATTACGCTGGACGTGGTGCGCGATAGCGGAACCAAGTCCGTTAATATGTACAACCTTTTTATAATTTGTACGGCCCCTGTAAAAAACTGATGAAACAAACCTAATGGAACAGTAAGTTTCAAGCATCTCTCTTCTCTTTCTCTGTTTATCCAATACTGATACAAGTTCAAATCTATTCCTTTTTCCTACCACAAACTCAACCTAAGCAGACATTATATTTTCTCTTTGATTTAGATCTCAAAAGGAGCTGTGCACCATTATATACATTCGCCCTTCCTGTGCCTACTCAAGATCATACCAAAAACCTGATCTGAGCTTTTAAAGCAAAAACAATTCAAATATAAAACTCAAGCCTCAGCTGAATCTAAAACAAAATTGAATATTAAAACCTCTGATAACATAGCAATCACTTCGACCAGAACAACTTTTTTCTTAAAATTGCAAACATTCAATACCTAAGCAAAAGATCTATCTCTTGAAAATTTTCTGTAATCGAACTGTCAGAGGGTGTTTTATACTTATGCGCAACAACTTTGCATCGCAGAAAATAGCCGGTGACGCGGTCTACGTTGCAACCCGCAACTGTCACTGTGTGTCATATGTTGTGTAATAATCACAAGAAGTCCAATTGTGGAAGATAATTACTACATAAACCTTTAGTCAATATATTTCTTAGATCAACTGTTCATCGACTAGTGATTGACATACAAGTTCTTGATGCTAGGATCTTACCGTACCAACATTCCAAAGGGGAAAAGGCCTCGGTACCAACTAATAGTAGTAGATGATGCGAACAATTTTTGTTCTTTATAAAAGATGGCATATCATATTCTATTATGGCAGAGTGTCACTTGTACCTGGTGACCCAGCAACCAAATGAGGTCACTGAATAATCTTTGATTGGATGCTTATCAATTTATAATTATATTTGTTTAATAATAACTTCTTCATTCTCTACAAGGCATCAAAATAACCCTTCAAAATGATAAATCTTTCATATTGCGTCATTGCCCCGTTGAGACGTGAAAAATATCTGTACTATCTTATAAATCACATAAGAAATGGAGTTCTCCATTTGGTCATAGTCTTACTTTTTTTATGGACTAAAATATCCTTCAAACTAGACGATACTAATACACAATGCTAGATTCTATAAGAACAATAATGTCATTTGTACAAATTATATATGGTAAGTATTATAAGAATGATTATTTACATATTGTCATTTGACTATCAATGTATATTAATTATGTCGTTTTCAACTGTGATATACTCGGCATGAGTATAAAGTGGTTCTAATTGAATATAATCCATAATTCAAATGTAATTTTTTAAAACAAAAAAAATGAATTTTAACTTTCATTTAAAAAGTTAGACTGTAATTTTTAGAATAAAATGGGTTTAATTGTTTTTGACAATTAAATGTTATTCAAGTTAATAAAATGGTTTAAGTCCATCTTGTTTAAGAAATTGAGCTCAATGGAAGTTTTCTTGGTGCATTTTATTATACTATGTGAGTAATTTAGAAAGACCAACGATGAATAGAAACAAATTTGAGTTATCGAAAAAAATAAAAATTTGAACTTACTCCATAAGTCTTGTTTCGACTCTATAAATTTCTCACTTTTTTAAGGCAAAAACTTAGGTACTCCAAAAGATGGGTACACTGGGTACTCAATCCCATCTGGACCGTTCAATTCATTGAGATTGGTGAAAAGTGATTCTTTGGGAAATGCAACAAAAGTTAAAGTGAATCACTTTTCACCAATCTCGATGAATTGAACGGTCTAGATGTGATTGAGTACCCAGTGTACCTATCTTTTGGAGTACCCAAGTTTTTGCCCTTTTTTAAATATTTTGGATATAGCAATATAATAGTGTAATTGTATATGTAAAATTTTTAAGTACTTTACTTTTATTATTTTTGCATTTCTTTCATAATTTCATTACTATTAAGCATAAAATTTTAAAAATTGGTATTTTACATATTCGAAAAATAGTTCTAAAAATTTATTTATATTACAATTTAACTATATTTTAATTTCATTTTAAAGTTTAACGATTAAATGACCGACTCAAGGTTAACATACGTTAAACATTTTTTGAAAACATGATTTTTTTTTTCCTTTCTAGAAAATATTGTGCTAATTGGTGGTGAACATTTTGCTCTTATAATATTTGATTACATAATTTTTTAAATTTTCCATACAATATCAACTTTTTGAGTTTGTGTTACATTAAAAAAATGCAACACAATTTACTTTCAATATCGTATAGATTCAGATACATACAATAATACTTGACATATTAGATATTTTTAACACATAAATTACAACTTACATCTAATGTCAACATATTTGACATGGAAAACAAACTCATTTCTATTATCAATATACTTTATAGTTTAGTAACAATTTAATACCAACTTTCAGACATAACTGTTTTATATTTACTAATATGTAACTCTTTCAATATAATTTCAACCATAAATTTCGTATCATTAAGTGATAATGACATTTTATAATTGACGTTGATCATTATCGAAATTATAATTCTGACGAGAAATAAGAGAATGTATCAAGCCAAATCATTTATATGTATTTAATAGTTTCTTTGTACAAGCAGAATTTCAGATAATAAAATAGCGCTTGTTTTTTTCAAAGTAACAACGCATTGATTATCTTGGCAGTGCATATCTATCTACATGTTTTAGTTAGAGGCAAAAATCGGAAAAATAGAGAAAAAGTTTGTCTCTGCATTGAAAATTGGAAATATTGCGCTTATAATAGCGCCACCCAAAAAATATAGGAGAGGATTTCGTTTCCAGCTAATGAGTATCAATCTATTTGTGTTATGATACTCATAATTATACTATATATACTATATAAATAATAAAAGAGCTTGGAGTTTTATGAGTTAGATCGGTTGTTTGAATAAATCACAACCGTTGATTTTGTATTCTTCTAATTTCATCTTTCATCCTCCTTAATCCAAAATAAAAGAAAACAAAAACAATTGAATGTGCTCATAAACTTGCCAATTTTGATGACTTGTCATTACATTATATATATTTGCTCGTTATTGTATCCCCCGAATCAGATTGTAGTCCACCGAAAGAAGATTTGAATCAGAGAATAATGCATTAACATATTAGGAAATATTAACATTTATCGAGAATGTGATCGTTATAACTTTATAAAATTTGTCATGAAAATATAATTGAAATGCATTCACAAAATATTAAAAAATAAATTTAATAAAATAAAAATATTATCCGTTGCATGACACGGACATCATACTATACTATACTATACTATACTATACTATACTATACTATACTATACTATAGAAATTACCCTATGTTATTATCCGTTCCATGCGAACGAATTCAGATCAATACGACCAACTTGTGTTAGCTGAAATCTCCGACCCAAAAAATACCCTATGTTGCACAAGCCGGTTGCTACTCACATGTTTCATGGACCGTGTGGAACTCTGAATCCTAATTGTCCTTGCATGCAAGGTGATCTCAAATGATGTACATTTCATTTTCCGAAACAATTTAATGAGTCAACACTTCAAGGAGACAACTCATATCCAGTATATCGAAGAAGGGACAATGGGCGTGGAGTTAATGTGCGAAAATCCTAGCTAAATAATACAACGGTGATACCTAGAGAATCATCGTCTAAATGAATTGTTGTGCAGTGCATGTATATATTATATTGTTATGTAGTTGAAAGATAAATACGCGGAAAAAATTGTAAAATCACTTCTACAAGCATCTATTTTAATACAATTAATTGACAAGAACACATAATTTTGAATATGCGTCGAATAATTCATAAAAATGTGATACACGCAAAAATAGTATTTGATCAACATGCAATTTAAATGATTCTTTTTCGTTCATAATGTCTCCCGTTGCTTGGCACGGGTACGATTACTAGTTACATGTATATGAATATATCTCTTGTACTTATGGATGTGCATGATTTGCATATCTTTGTTTGGAAAACCAAATTTAAATTACCAAGTATCAATCTGCTCAAGTTCACGCATCTGCAAATTTTGAGCCAAAAAATAAAATAAACTAAATTTGCAATCAATAGTGGAAAAATAATTTTCACTTAAAAAAAATATATAAGAAAGTTCCTGCTCTACAGGGGATCATGCATGTGTTCTATTTGGATTGACACTACTAAAGAAATGAGCTATTATAGCCTCCTATTATAGCGGATTGGAGATAAAGGCCGTTATAATAGGTCTATTATAGCGGATGTCATCATGGTCCGCTATAATAGGTCTACTATAGCGGATTGGAGATAAAGGCCGTTATAATAGGGTCTCCCACGGATCAATATGTAGTATGAATCCAACCGTTCATTCATGTCAATACAAATTTTCTTCCCAAAAATTTCACTTCTCTATATAAATATCAACTCTCCATCATTCTTTCTTCACTAAAATCTTCCCTCATTCTTTCTTATTCACACAGAAATCTGCCATTATTCGTCCTTCTTCACATAGAAATCTTCCATCATTCTATTTTCGTCAAATATTATTGTGTTTTAAGTTTGTTTGATATATATATATAAAAGAGTCCTGAGTATTATTGTAAAAAAAATTCACAACTCACTCAATTATTATTGTAAAAATAAAATTGAGTTATTTTATAAGATCGTTTAAAAATAAAATTAGGCTGTTCAAAATCAGCAACCGGACATATTTGCAAACAAAATTTCTCTTGATTATAAATTATGAATGGATATTTATGCAAAATGCCTATCAAATCAGTCAATACCATGATAAATGAAAAGGCTGACAGCGTCATTTTTCAAAAAGGCCGCTATAATAGACCCCCTATTATAGCGGACTTTTGCAAAATGCCGCTATAATAGCCCGACCTATTATAGCGGACAACATGTACCTATAGCAGCCTCCATCTATTATACCTCCTTGGTACGCTATAATAGCCCTTATAAATCCGCTATAATAGCTCATGTTTGTAGTAATGTGAGATCCCCAAACTTTTCTTTCTTTAAGATCTTGACCGTTGAATTATAATGAACATACCAGATCAATAGAAAAAAGAGCCTCCTGCTGTTTATTTGTAGCGATCAAACCGTTCATTTCTAATCCGACGGTCCAAAAATGAATAATAGTATCCTCCTTTTTTCCAAAATAATAAAATTCGGACCCGTTCTATTTAGGCTTTTATGCATATCCCACCCACAATAAATTTCATAAGGCTCTTTTAACGGATATATCAGCATATCACTTCAACGAATCCATTATAAGGAATTTGCTTCGATTTTACACCTATAATTTGAAGTTGTTAGGATGCAATGTGCTTTTGCTTTTTGACTTTTTATCTTGTCTGTTAAGAATAAAGAAATAAAAGAGAAAGATAGTTCTTTGCTGCTGAGGATCAGATTAAAAGTTTCTCTAGCATTCCTTTGAACTTTTGAACTAAGAAGGAAAATAATTAAAAATTTGATTTTAGTATTAAAAAAATAAAATAATAGTGCATATCTTACATAGAGTTATAATAACATTAGGTCCCCAAATGCTAAATACCTATGTAAGATATGCACTATTATTTGATACCCCACAATATCCCAAAGAAATTCTCTTGTAGGTATAACTTCTGATGTTTTTTATACCACTGACTAATTATAATATTTTCGACATTACATTTTTATGAAAAAGATAATCGTATAGGTTAATATTCTACCAGTTCAGTCAGCATCGTGTTATATATATACTAATGGGTAGTTGGTGCTCTGTATTTGTGTACCTAACCATATGACAATTATTAATTAGTGCACTACTTGTACTATTGTTTATATTATAGTGTATGAATATCTTGGTGTGATAACTTAATTAGGTTTATCAATTCAATTGACGAAAGGTTCTGTCTACTTGATATTCCCTTCTTATTTTAATATGCAATCAATAATTTTCTGATCAAGTCTTACTTTCTAGAATAAGCAATATGCAGAAAGTCTTACTTTCTATATATCTATGCACTCAAACCTGATCTTTCATGTAAATAAAAAGTCTCTTTTCTATTTTGCCTTTGCTCAAACAGCAAGATAAAAACATGAATAAGAATGTGAAAAATAATGTAAATAAGCTCAAACCGATTTATTGCACAATGAAATAGGAAGATTTGACAGACTGCTCATCAAAGAAGCAAAATTCTCGGCAAGTGTCGCATTAGCTGAATAAAAAATAATACCATCTACATATATTTGAACCAATAGCATATCATTTTCATTCTTTTTGGTAAAGAGTGTGGTGTCTTTTTTTCCTCTTATGAAACTGTTTTCTACCAAGAACGAGCTAAGTCTATCATATCATGTTTTTGGGGCTTGTTTTAATCCATAGAGAGCTTTATCAAGTTTATAAACATGGTCAGAAAAAATTGGGTTAACAAAACTGGGAGGTTGATGTACATAGACTTCTTCTTGTATGAATTCGTTTAAGAATGTACTTTTAACGTCCATTTGGAATAGGGTAAAATATTTGTAAGAGGCATATGCTAAGAGCATTCTTATGGAATCAAGTCTAGCAACGGGTGCAAATGTCTCTTCGTAGTCTAACCCTTCCTTTTGTCGAAAACCTTGCGCTACTAATCTAGCTTTATTGCGAATGATGTTTCCCTCTTCGTCCTTTTTGTTCTGAAATACCCATTTTGTCCCATTTTGTCCCAATTATCCCTCTATTTTTAGGTTTTGGCACAAGTTCCCACACCTTATTTCGCTCAAACTGATTTAATTCTTCTTGCATGGCACAAATCCAATCTACATATTTACACGCTTGTTCTAGATTTGTTGGTTCAATTTGTGAAACAAACGCACAATGAGCAATCATTTGGTTCAAGTTGGACCGAGTTCTAACACCATTCCTAGGATTACCGATTACATTTGTTAAAGGGTGATCGGTTACTTCCCTTAAGTCTTGAGGTATTTGATACTCGGGATGCTCAATCGATGCAACATCTCCTTCTTGGGAAGCATCTTCGTTGAGACGAACTTGCTCGTGTTCTTGTGCTTGTTCCAAAGTAATAGTTGTGTCGTCGCTTGCATGAGGTGAGTTATCTACAATCATGATCTCGTTTTGTCCTTGTTCTTGAGGATGAGGTCCTAAGTTAGACGCTTCAACACGTACAATGTCAATATTTCCTTTCTTAGCCCAAGTATTAGTAAATTCATCAAATTTTACATTAATAGATTCAATAACAATTTTGAAGGTTGGTAAGTAACCCACTAGATTTCCTTCAATTGATTTTGAGTCAAATTTGGTGATCTTTGGAGAATCATCAAGCACAAAGCATTTTGAACTAAAAGTTCTAAAATAGACAATGTTTGGCTTACTACCAACCCACAATTCATATGGTGTTCTTTTAATTATTGGCCTTAAACCTACTCTATTTATTAAATGGCATGCGGTGCTAACCGCTTTGGCCCAAAGATATTTTGGTAAGGAGAAATCGTTCAACATGGTGCTTGTAAGTTCTTATACGGTACGATTTTTCCTTTCTACCACACCGTTTTGTTGAGGCATTCTAGGGGCCGAGTACTCGTGTTTATACCCTCTCGTTGAACACAATTCATCAAACTTAGCATTTTCAATCTCACCTCCATGGTCACTTCTAATTCTTTTAATCTTTAATTCTTTTTCATTTTCAACTCTATTGCAAAATTCAACAAAATTTTCAAACGTTTCAGCTTAGAAATATGACCCATGTGCACCTACTATAGTCATCGAGAATTATGCAAACATACCTCTTTTCAGCCAAACTTGGGACGCTTATTGGTCCAAATAAATCAATATGCAATAGTTGTAATGCTTATCGGTTGATACCATGTCCTTTGAGGTAAAACTAGACTTTACTTGTTTACCTTTGATGCATGCCTCACACACACACCATCCGGGTCGATTTTGCTTAATGGTAGTTCTTTCACTAGATCGTGCTTAATGAGCTTCTTAATGGAACTTGCACCTAAATGTGCTAACCTTCTATGCCAAAGTTAAGATTGGTTAGTCAAAATATTTGAACATATTTCACATTGTCTAAAGTCATTTAAAAATAGATAGTATATTTCATTTTGTCTCTCGCCTTGATAAACCTTCTCGTTTGTTTTGGACCACATTAGTTGGCAATTATGGGTATCAAACTTTACATATAGCTGACATCACATAGTTGGCTTATGCTAAACAAGTTAAAATTTAGACCATCTACTAGGTAAACATTTGAGATAGTTAAGTGTTGGTTTCCAATGGATCCTATACCAACAATTTTGCTTTTTCTTCGATTACTTCCAAAGGTTATCGAATCACCATCATATGGTTTTAGTGAGATAAAGTTAGAACTAGAACCGGTCATATGATGTGAGCATTCACTATCAATGATCCAAGCATGTTCTCTATGAGATGACGTCAAACAAACCTATAAGAATATATTAGTAGTTAAAAAACATACTAATATATTTTGTATTAAACTCCTCCTAAATATATGGCTAGGTGATTCGAGGGGGTACCGTTCGTGTCATTAATTTTTAAGTTTATGGATCCAAATAGCGTTTTTCAAATTTTCCTTCTTTCGAAAATCACATTCTAATGAGATATAACTATTCTTACAACAATAATTGCAAAAAGCTTTAGTTGTGGGATTGGTGTGTAATTTAACAAAGCGAGTTTGATAGTCACATTTTAATTCATGAATTTTATTACTTTGAATATCATGTGTTTGTTGGAAAACAACTCTTGGCTTCTCATTTAGTTGAGGGTCGTTTTGAGCAAAAATTTTACCTTTTGGTTCGTACCTCCAACTGGTTGGTGCCCTATAGTAGGTGTTTCTTGACCAAGATGGACTAAAGTAGTTACATCTAGGTTCTGGATTGTTTTTGGCATAAGAACCATTATTGAGCCGATACCTAAAGGCATAGTTTGGTCTAGAGCTGGACTTTGGTTGTTTTTTGGTTTTTATCCTTTGAATTTTGAGTTTGTTTTTCTTTTACTTTAGGGTTTAGTTGAGTATTGGATTGAAAAGAGGATGCGTCTTTTTTATATCCAAGACCCGACTTGTCATGAGGTTTTTGTCTCTCAAACATTTTATTTAGATCATTTCTAGTGTCACTACTCAATACATAGTGGATCTTAAAACCCTTGAGCCACTTGTTAACAACATTTTGTCATTTTTCAAATTACCTTCTTTTACCTTTTATTCGAGTATGAATACTTTGTTATTTAAACCCGCAATAATGCTTTCTTTTCTCATTAGCTCGCGATTGGTCTCAATAAGAAGTTTATTCAACCTAACAATTTCTATTTTTAGAGATTCCTCCTTAGATGAAATGCTTGTATCATTGATTTGATTCTCATCATCACTATCATCATCATCATCACTCACACAACAAGATGATGTATATGTTGGCTTAGAAGTGAAAGCTTTTGAGTTTGATATACCTTTGCCTCCTCTTTAGGAGATGAAGGGCTAGGCTCTTCAACTTGCTTGGTCTCCTTCTCATTCTCCGAGTTTATGGTGAGCTTCTTCACCTTAGATAGAATAGTGCTTTTGAGAATTTCGATGGTTGTAGGGTATGTTATTACTAGCTATGATGGAGTCGAGGTTGGTCATGTTTGGCTCTTCATTGCAAATAGCCATTAGAGAGTAGTTCACATTCTTCTATTCTTCATTCTCGACCTCAGATTCCTCGCTCTCTTCATCTTCACTATGATTTCATCTATCAGCATGCATTGCTTTAGGCTTCTTTTTGCCCTTGTAACCCTCCTTCTTGGCATGCCCTTTTCGTTCTTGCCTTTCATCACTATCTTGAGGTCTCATTTGTGGAAAGATCTTATAGCATGTATGAATGGTGTGTCCTTCTCTTTCACACATGGCGCATACCACATTCTTGCCCTTGCCTTCTCGCTTGGCATTGTACCTTTTATCGAAAGCAAATAAACCTTGCAACATCTTAGCAAGGACTTGCGTTTTCTTCTCATAATCTTGACCCATATTTTTAAAGGGATTGTTGCTTGATGCACGTGAATGAGCAAAGCCCGAGTTGTTTTGCTTGGAGTTTTGCGCCAGAAAGGCGATGATCTTACCTCCTTGGTTTTTGTTGGAGGTTTGCTTGAGAGCTTTCTCAAAGGAGCGAAAATATGTGTATATTTCATCCGGTGTAAATGGCTCTATTTTTTCCGTTCACGGCCTCAAGAGCTCCAACAAAGCCTTGCCAATCGGGTCGCACAATCATGGTGCGAAATAGCTTACCTACAATCTTATTGTTAGTTAATGGTTATCCCATTTCAATGAATTAATTTATAAGAATGATAAGTTTATGGTACATGTCTTCAATACTCTCATTTTCTTCAATTCTAAAATTTTCATATCGAGCATCTAGACTGGTCACTTTATTTCTTTTGATTTGGTCATTTCCCTAGTATCGTTTTAATAGCACTTGTCACATGTCATGAGCATTATTAAGATTTTCAAAGTTTGGTGGTATGGTTTCACTAACCGATGACAATATGGCGTTAACGGTGGCGTCATTATTCTTTTTCTTTGGTAAACATAGTACATCGTTTTCCGATTCGGCATTATTATTTTGGAACATACTTGTCAATTACAACATCCCAAAGATCACATATCTCTAGGTAATTTACCATACAACGTTTCCAATGGCCAAAGTTCTTGCAATTTGCACCTAATACCGGGGGTTCCTTGACATGCCTATAGGTAGCCATATTTGGATCTTGGTTTGTGAGCTAAATAATTCTAGTTGGCAAACTCAACCTGCTCTGATACCACTTTGATAAACCTAGAAGGGGGTGAATAGGTAATCATTCGATTTCTAAGTTTATTTAATATAAAAATACGCAATTCAAATGCGATGGCTTACACAATTTCTCTATATCACCAAAACAATTCAATTTAGAACAAATAATAAAAAGTAAATAAGAGAGTTAAGGAATGATCAAACAAAAATGTAGACGCGTGACACATATATGTTAACGAAGTTCGGCTATAGACGAGCCTACTCTCCGGGACTCCTGATTTCCCGACTTGGTAATGAGATCAAGCCGATTTACTAATCACCAAATTGTTCTTGTACAAGGTTGAGATCTAGCTCTTTACACACGAAGTTAGAGACTAGACTCGATCAAAATCACAAAGGCAAATAATAGAGTTACAAAGCTTTCTCAAGGATCGCTCAAGGTTTTTGCTATTTAAGATCAAGAGAGCTTGAGAGAATTAGATCTAGGTTTTTGCTTAACAATGGAGTTTAGAAGGCTATGGCTGCTCGAAATTCAAAATTGATCAAGTGGAAGGAAAGAAATTAATTATCTCCTTATATAGAGGTGCATAATTAAGGTTTCCAAAACAGCCTGGCGGAGCGAACCGTTACCAACGGTTGATAATCGTTAGTATCAGTTAGTTGAAATGAAGATCTGTGCTGGAAATGCTGAGCTAACCGTTACCAACAGTTATAACCGTTGGACTAATGGTTGTCAGCTGGGAACAAAATGCAGAATTTGACAAAATGAAGTTTTGAATGAATTTACAACTGTTACCAATGGTTACAATCGTTAGGTAACGGTAGCCCGCTGGAATGAAATTATGGATTTCAAAATGGTTATGAAAGGAGCCAACTGTTACTAACAGTTATAATCGTTAGGTAACAGTTGAGTTCTGAGTTGGGTATTTTCTCAAGCTCAAGTCACCTTAATTAGCAAAGTTACAGATAATTTTACACATAATATTAACGCTTGATCTTGAGTTCGCTTGGTACTTCTTGCTTGCTGTTCCTCTTTGGCCATTAATGCCCTACACATAATCTAAAACACAAATATACAGTAAAATTCAAAATAGTTTTGCAGATCGACAAATACGAAGAAGTAAGTTGTTAGACACAACAAGAGAAACCGGTTGAGGAAGCCTCCAAGGATAAATCTAGCACAACCTTAACTCTAGTGAAAATAAAGTGGAAAAGCTAGCACATCAACCTCTAACAATGAGGCTAAGGTATATCTAGACTCAAAGCCCGTTGAGGTTACTTATTTTCTAGGGGTTGAATCTGATAGTGACTCGAATGATGATTGTGATGACACAAGTAACATGTCTAATGAGGAGTTATTAAAATTAGAAATTATTATGTTAAGAAAACTCCTCATTGAATCAAACCAAGCCCTCATGAGAAAAGATTGCACTATTATGGGGTTAAATGACAAAATTTTTGAGCTTGAGTCCAAAGCAAAGAAATTAGAAATTAAAAATAGAACTTTAAGGTCTTCTAGTGCTTTGAGCAACACCAAATTGGACTTGTGCAAGTTGTATGAGGGACAAGACGCGCATAACAAGTTGAGTTTGGGTTATAAGAGGATTTCACCCTCTTCTTTACCACCCAAGAAACCTAAAAGCCCTAAAAATGAGGTAAAACAAACCAAACACGACAAGGGCAAAAATGCAAAATACCAAAAGAAGGGCAATGTACCAACTTACGCACTTAGATATCAGTTCAACAATGAAAGCCATATCAAACCCAAACCGGTACATAGGTACTTTAATCCATCATGGTCCAACAATGCATATTACAAAGGACCAACCGAGTAGGCATATGAACCAAAAGGTAAGAACTTTGCCCAACATGGTGTTAATCACAATCAAACACCAAATATTGTGTCTCTACCAAAACAATTGCTAAAGCCTGACCTAAATTTCACATATCAACCAAAGAACAAGGCTCAAGAGTTGAAAATATTATTACACTAGATTTGTTTAGGCTAATGATAATTCTCCCACTAGTGCCATGTGCAACTAGTGTTGTAAACATGGCCATATTTCATTATATTGCACCTTTAGGAAGGAAAGCAACCTATCAAAGGTTGCTTGGGTGCCTAAAGGTCAACCTTGAAAGGTTTGAAGATTGATGTCTCCAGTATCAATTGTCATATATTTAGAAGGAGTTAATTGAATGAATTGGGCCTTATAAAACTTAAACAAACACATATATTTGTAAGCCCTAAATTCCAAAACACGCTTATGCAAAACATTAAAGAAACTTGTTAACTAGAGCTAGAAAATTGAATTTGCCTAAATGATATAAGATGATGCATAATTTAAGGGGTGGTCTTATTGCTCAAATTATAATTGTGCACAAATTGAGGGGGAGTTATCAAATTGAGGGGAGCAATGCTCTTAATTGTAAAAGTATGAAACTCTACCTTTTGTTTGATCTTAAAAAATGGGACAAATCATATGTGCCAAATTGAAACTAAATTAAATTATTTAGGCACATATGTTGTGGTTTTGCAAATCAACAAAGGAGAGATTGTTGGCTCAAACAATGTCTTTGTATTTGTTGATTTGCAAAACTGTTTGAATTTTACCATTTCTTTTGATTAAGAACAATTGTAGGGGCATTTAAGCAAAAAACAAAAGAAGCACAAGAAATAGTCAAGGAAGATCTAAGAGCAAGTTTAGAAGATCAAGATCAAGATGAAGAACTACTTAGGTTAATTAGAATTTAGTTTGTTTAAATTTGAGATTGAAAAGAGCAAGGAAACCAAAACAAAACAGCTTTAACTGTTATAATTCTAGACATAGCGTTATAACACTATAGACCAAAAATATATAAATCTGGCTAAGTACTGAACATCCAAAACTCACCCGTGTAAATCGTTATAATGCCAAAGTTTGGAGTTATAACGCTAGAACATGAAAACTAAGAAAAATTTGACTAAGTACCAAAATCTGTCTTAGCATTATAACGTTTGATTACAGCGTTATGACGTTAGTGAAAATTTCAGGAATAAAATGCCAAGCCAGAACAATTAGAAACATCTGTTATAACGCTAGACCAGATTTTCAATGGTAAAATACTTTGTTCTGACCTGCTTTACTGTTATAATGGTACAATTTATGCACAACTTAGCATTATAACGCTAGGCAAAAGTTGCAGAAAATCAAAATCCAACTGTCAAATATTTTGTTCTTACTCTGACGACGTTATAGCGCTTAAATTGTACAGAGGTTAGCGTTATAATGCTAGACCTCGCTGACCTAAGTTTGTGCCAGATTTGAACACCTATTTAAACCCTCCTTCTCCAAAAATTCATAATGCTATTATCTTGTCTATTCAAAACTCTTTTACAACCACCATTATTGTGCACTTGAGCCCATTTTCAATTAGCTAAATTCTTGCTCAAATCTCAAGTTTAAATTAGCTAAATTTAATCAAGAGATTATTGAGAGTTCGTTTTAGTGATTAGTTTATCATTTCATTCTCTATTTCTTTGTGTGAGTATTTTAGTTGTCTTATTGCTCCATCGGTGTGTGTAAGAGAGTGTAAGATAGTTGATTCGATTCTCCATTGGTGTGTGTAAGTGAGACCGAGTCATTAGGGTTGGTGCTTCGCCGATGTGTGTAAGAGAGCCCAATGTCGAAGTTGTACATTGAACAATTTATTTGTTTAGTGGAGCGGACCGGGCTTGTTACCGTAAGAAGCGGAGGTGACAGGGATCCGAAGATGTAGGGGAGGCCAAAGGCATGCCGAACTCCGTCAACACATTGAGCTTTTTCTTTTCCCTATCTCTATTTACATTTCTCAATTCACTTAGCTTAATTTGCTTTATTTGTTGTTTGTAAATTGAGTAGTATTAATTGAATTGCTAGAATTGATAAGGTGAATTGAATTACTTGCTTAGTGATTAAATTGCTAGAATTGCTAGTTTGACAATAATTGGTAAAATTGCAAGTAGGTCCTTATTAGGTTGGTACACCGAAAGAAATTTAACACCACACTTACGCATCTAAGTGTATAAAAAATATGTACAATTGATTAGGACAAATGCCTCTAATAGCATGTACAAGTCAAGAGAAGCACAATGACACAAGAGGCACGCAAGACAGAGCCTTACACACGCTTTCGTTACTGTAACACAAGCTAAACCCGTCATAATAGGTTGTTACCCATCACAATGGGTCTTCAAGGCGTTACAGCAGGTTCCTGGGAGAAGGTCTCACAAGACAGAGTGCTAGAGCAGGAAAATACAAAAGGTTGTGTTAAAACAACACATGGACCACTCGTCACAATGCAAGATTCAAGATGTGCTATGCCTATATAAACTTTATACCAGCGTCCCAACAGACTTTGTAAGGCATCCCCCAAGTTTACAAGCACATAAAGAACACCTAATAGAGCAATAAAGTCTTCTCCTTCAAGCATCCAAGCCTAAGTGAGTGTTTATGATAGCTAGCTATTGTCTAATTGTCAATTCGTGATAACTTTTGTTTCTATTTTATTTGGTGATCTACGTTGTGTTGTCAAGTAGATCATCCTTGTCTTGAGTTGTTTTGTCCATCAAGATCATTACTTTGCAAGTTTGGTGTTGCCACTTGCAAAGGTTTTGGAGCATTTTGAATATCCTCTCTTTTTGTAAAACACTTGTGATTTATTGGATCGGTCTCGAAGCAGTTTTTGGATCCGAAGGTTCCGTGGAGTAGGCCTAATTTTTTTATAAGTCGAATCATATATCGGGTGTCTCTTTGCTCTCTTGCTCTTACTCTTACTCTTTACTGTATTTGCATTGATTACTTGAATTGCATCATATTTAAAATTGCTAGATGATTAAGGTCTAAAATAGAAATTATTATTGTCAAAGAACGCTTCCGCATCATATTTTATTCATAAATTTAGAAATAAGAATAATAGCATTTAAATAACATGAAAATTGAAACATAACCAAACAATATTTTTCAAATTATGTGTAAATTTTTTTCCTTTTATTAAATTAATTTATAAAGTTATATTGTTAAGATTGTTAACATAATCATTACCAAGTGATCACCTCATATTCTAAATACATAGAGATGAACCAGAAACAGGATTAGGTTGCATTAATGCAAATATATTTGGATATGTTTCCTTGTCCAGAATTACAAAGACAAATTATATTTTGCTTACATCATTAATTACTCGTATTATTGGACCCAATCATTTACAAATTATATTTATCTCTTATATATGATATATCTGTTCTAAATGACTCGTATTGTATTTCTGAAGTGTAAGTACTACCTTCTGCCAATTTTTCAAAGATAGTGAACCTTCGGAACCTAGCTAACAACAAGCTTTTAAACATAAATTCTATATTCTCTCTGACCATTAATTTTTCTTTTCTGGGATCACATCTCTAAGCTTTCATCTAGCTACCATGAAACATATATGCTACCAAACAAGCATTGGAGTTGGCACCTCAACCTATTTCTTACTTCTTTTGTTATTAGTGCTCCAAATCCTCTCCATACAGAACAAAACCCCACTAAGCTTACTAATATTTGCTTTCCTACCTCCACATTGATCACCTTTAGTTCTCCAACTTTCCTTTCTTTCATATACCATAATAATGCCTACAGCAAGCGTTCAAAGGCATGCATACAAGAGAAATCCGACCACCACACTTACCCAAAAGAAACTACAACAAAATAAGAAGCAGAACTCAGTAAGCAATAATGAAATAAGCATTTATCCATTTCTCAGCATACAACGAAGCAACTCAAACCTCTCCCTATCATCTCTATCTCTATCACAAAACTCGAACGATGACTCGTCAATCGGGAGTTCCATTTGCAGCTGGGAGCAGAAGGCGCTTTCGTTTCGCGGCATTTTGAGTGCATGGCATAAGAACGAGTCATTCTATGGTGGTGTTGACAGAGATCGAGAGGAGGAACATGAAGAGATTGTTGAGTTTGATAAAAGAGAGGAAACGGATGAAATTGGTGAGATTTTAGACGAGCATTTAGGTTGTCAGGAGGCAGGGAATTTGAAGAGGTGCAGCTGGATAACAAAATCAAGTGGTAAGAACTTGTAACTAAGATATATTCTTTCTTAATTGAAAAAAGGGAAAAAGTAGTAGTTTGAACTTAGATGCTTTAATAAATAAAGCAATAGCAACTCTGGTTTAACTGCAACCACAGTCAACTTCTCAACAACAGGAAAAAGAAACTCTGGTTTAACTAGTGATGAGTTTGGAATGAAAATCATTAATTAGATTACTTGAATCGTATTTTCCAATTAATGTTTGATATATAAACAGGACAAACAATAGTTAGCAAAATAATTTTTAAATTTATATATCCAAAGTTAGCAAATTATTGACAAATTTACTCTAGACTGTTTCTTCGTACCTACTACTAATATGGACACACTGCATCTGTCTCGATCAACGCTCAATAGATTAATACATGATTAATTACATTGACACAACGTAGCGCGTGACACATCGTTCTTAAATAATATATAGCAATTATGAAAGGGAATGTCTGATAATTAAGCCTAATTAAAGAGCACACAACGTATATATAACGTGCCAGTGTTCTAGACATGACGGCTTCATTTCTTTAGGGTTTTTTTTTTGTTCTCAATGGTAAATCATCAAGAAAGTTGAAAATTTTGAAAAATAAAAATTGAAAAAATTTAGCTGTGAAGAGCTTCTGTTGCACAAAAAATATATATAAAAATTGATGCCTGGATAATGTCTGATATTAATTTTGGCTTAGTATATTGATTATTTTAAAATTATTTTTGCATACTTTAAAGAATTGATGCCTGGATTGAAAATAACTGCTGCAAAAAAAAATTGGCAAATGTTTCTCTCTCTTTTTCTCTGAAAAGGTGGTATTATTGTACATCACTAGTTTTTCATTAATCAAAGCTTTTGACAATCCAATGTATTTGTTTATAATTTCCTACATCTTCTCTAGTTTCTAAGAAAATCATCAAATGTTAATTAGTGTGAAACTTGAAATAAATTTTGGAGGCAATACTCCAGTATTCAGTGAAATAAGTGTTTGCATATATAATTTTAATATTTGATTACGTTATCATATTAAAAAGAAATTATTCTGACGCTAATTATAATTATTTATAGTTATCACAAAAAATATTATCTGAATTATGAAATTGTGTATAAAGTGTACAAAGTATTGATCATTTGTTTTGTGAATTCAATCAAAGTTAAACATTTTTTTTAATAAGTAAATATATATCTTTGGAGTTCTATACAAGTAGTCTAGTATGATGAGATAGGAACGATCTTTTCTCATAAAGTCTAAACAATGGATGGAACCAAACATTTTTTGAATGGAAACCAAATCGAGCCTTATACTAATATTGATATCAATAATATCAAAATTGTTAAATTGGAACAAATGGGGTTCAATTGTAGGACAATATTTATATTTTTTGGGGTTCAAATATCAATTATTAAAAAAATGTTTACATTAAAGTATACTATATGTAATTAAAATTAAAAATGAAAATGAAAAATGGGGGACATCATCCCCTATTGTAGATCCACTTAATAATTATTATTCTAAATTATTACTTTTTTCCAAAATATTTACTATTACTTGTTTTTGTATTTATTCTGTTGAAAGGAAATTTCTGCCGAATAAAAACAAATCTGGGATAAAAAAAAGATCAAGGAGTAATGCTCAGCACAAAATAAGGTCCACTATTGTCTTAGTATATTGATGCCTGTTGTAATTTGGGCTTAAAAATTAAGATCTGGCCCGTCTAAATATAAGCCACTATTCTGTTGTAAATTGGGCTTAAAAATTAAGATCTGGCCCGTCTAAATATGAGCCGGATTAATCACGTTACCACTTTTTCTATACAAAGGCCCATAATGCATAAAGAAACCCAAAAAAGAGAAACTGTACCAGAAAGATTACAGTTTCGTGTTGAAAAACTGAACTAAAAAAATCATGCAGTATTGTTGTTGAAAAAGCAGTTTATAGCATTTGAAACTAATTTATAGTTATAGCAGACATAACAAGCCCAGTTCGAGCATAGATATTTGCCTCGAACCAAAAACCATGCCAGTATACTAATTTGTTTCACTTACTAATAATTCCAAAAGTGCCCATGACCAACTGTTTCTATATATGTGAAAATTCATGATTTCTCTCTGTATACCCATGTTAAGTTGTTTTCTTTGGTTGCAGATGAAGCATACGTCTCATTCCATGATGAGTGCTGGGGTGTGCCTACTTACAATGACAAGTAAGCATAACCTAACTATACTTAATTTGTTGTCAATGAATCCTTTTCTTTTTTTCTTTGTTTGAAGTATGTTCTAAGGCATACTTTAAACTTTTTATTAATAAAAGAAAAAGAATTACAAACTAGAGAGGGGAGAAATATTTACAAGAATCCTTTTTTTTAATCCTTGTCTAGTACTAGTGTGGCTTAGTGATCAATTCATGGCTTATTTGAACTTCAATGTTATGATAGCTAGACAATAAATAATGATGTCGAACCAGCATTAACTTGTCAACAGTATTATCAACCTTAAGTATATATAACATTTCTATTTTCTTGCCCTTCTAATTAATTCATTTTTATAATTTATGCAATGGCCGCGCGCTAAGCCGGCTCTTTGAGCTTCTTTCACTGTCTGGGCTGCTCATTGACTACAACTGGACTGAGATCCTCAAGAGCAAGGAGTTATACAGGTCACTTGAAATCAGATTTAAGCATTTCAAGTAACATTTTTCTTCACATAATAAAAGTAATTTAACCATTACTTGTTATTAGGGAGGCATTTGCAAATTTCGATTACAATGCTGTTGCGAGGATGGAAGATAAAGACATACAGGATATTGTTTCAAACAAGGAGCTTAAACTAGCCGAGTTCCGTGTTAGATCAATAATAGAAAATGCCAAGTGCGTGCAAAAGGTAAGTTTGGCAAAAATCACATGAAAAAGTCCATGAATTTATAGTCCTGCATAAGTAGCTGTCATGGTACCTTAGAGATCCAGTTTTCTGGTTAACAATTTAAAAAATGATGATAATAACATAATTTTCTTACCCATTAAGACTTTGGAAAGAAACATAAAGATTGGTGTTTGATAGGTACTACCTAAATTGTACAGCAATTGTCACATTTAGTACCAGTACCATCCTAGTTACTGTCACACTGGTATTATTTACATAAATATTTGACAAAATGAATTTCCTTGTTCAATCAAAGGTTGCAAAAGAATTTGGATCATTCAGCGGTTACATTTGGGGCCACGTAAACCACAAGCCGGTGATCGGCAAATACAAGCATCTGCACAGTATACCTCTGAGAACACCAAAGTCAGAATTCATCAGCAAAGACTTGATTCGAAGGGGATTCCGGTTAGTTGGTCCAGTAATTGTTTATTCCTTCATGCAAGCAACAGGAATGGTCATAGACCACCTTGTCAACTGCTATCGATTCAAGGAATGCATTAAGTTCGCAGAGAGATCATGGGGCATGACTAATGTGGCAGTTTAAATTTGTGAACCTAAAAGAAAAGGGTTATCTTTGTACATTATTGTTAAAATTTGTATTAGACTCACATATGTTGGTTTTGATTGCACTGGCCAATTTGGCATATTTGTATTAGATTCTTGATATATATTTTGCCTCCTGAAAACACAAAGATGAAAATTAAATAGCAAGTAGATTTAAAATGACAAAAATAAAATAAAAAGGGAAATAAAGAAGAGGGAGAGGAAAAGAACTGTAGTTTTCAGGCCGAGACTGAGAAGGGAGCATCGTGATCAGCGAAGAATCGCTGGTTAATCGTCCGAGGAGTGGTGAACACGAACATGGAAACAATGGATACAACCATGGCCAAGGCAACTGTGGATCACCAGTGCATGCAAGGAAGGCGATTGGTGAAATGCATCTCAAGATACGTGCTTTATTTGTTCCTGGATCTTATGATAATTGCTCTTTTGATTGTTGATGAAGGAACGATTTCGTTGATTCAT
Source organism: Eleocharis quinqueflora (assembly GCA_964058865.1). Lineage (NCBI taxonomy): Eukaryota > Viridiplantae > Streptophyta > Magnoliopsida > Poales > Cyperaceae > Eleocharis > Eleocharis quinqueflora. The sequence continues at coordinate 49,507 of CAXKVX010001152.1, forward strand.
GATCTTTTAGGAGAATTTGAATTTTTCCTTTAGACAAGATGATTTTTTGTCTTTGTTTGTTTCTTTTTTCATGTTGTGCAAGGCTATAGTGCAGTTCTTTCAGAAAAGAATTGTAAATGATAGAAAAGCCTGTCCCAATTTTGAACTAATCTTTATATTTCAATCCTTTTGCTTCATGCATTGTAAGGCTATAGTGGGGTTCTTACAGATAAATTGCAAACTGGAAAGTGGAATGTTTATATGCATGTTTTATATATTATTTTCAATTTCAATTATTTTCTCAGTGGTAACTAGATACAAAATCACAATTTCACAATTCAATGTTGGTATTGTTGCCGATACCAATTTCAATTGCATACCCATATTTTAAACATCTGCATCTCTGAAATTCTTAGAGTTTCTAAATAATCGTCACATCTGATATGTGTATTTCACACATATATTCTTTAGGGTAAAACCGGGTCTTTTGGTATAAACTTGAGCCTTATTGGTCCAAATAACTGCAATCAAGGGCATATTATTGCAATTGTCGTGTCGTACCTCTATCTCGACTTGCAGGTTCATTTCCTTGACATTTGGAGCACTTTTCTGCCTTTTCTGGTATGTGTTGTTTGACCTTATCTGAATGGGGAAACCTTACCTTGGTGAAACTTACCAACACACACACCAATTGAGTGGAACAATGAGTGAAATGTGAGATCCACTAAATGCCTAAGGCACAAATCATTGGAGAGATGTGAGATTCCACATATATGTGCACTGATACACATTTTCACCCACCTTAAATGATATATCTCAGTTCCACAGAAAGGCATAGCCGTGTGTGTCATAAGACGCGGCCCCGGTGTCGTCCATTCCGACCGGGAATAATTAGAATGGACGGGGTTCGGCTCCTGTCCCTTACAGGATCCATTGGGTCACAAGGGAACCCTGCCTTAGTTGCTAAACCCTTAGTGTTTGGTGTTATATCCAAGAAAAAAAGCACCGCATGCCCTAAGATGAGTTCACCTCGTGTGATCTTGGAGGGATTAGAACAAAGGACTACTCGTTGTGCCTGGCGCTTGCGTCAAAACAATGAAAATGGTGAAACTTACCTTACACACACCAAACACCAATTGAGAGTGATCTTGAGAGTAAAGTGAGTCTACCAAAGCAGGCAAGTGCTTAGCGGAGTGACTTGTGAGAATCCACAAAGACACGTACACATCCACTTATCACTTCCAATCATTGAGAGTAGGTAGATTCCACATATGGCTAGTTGCGAAGTGCCGGAAATGTCGCAACCAGGGTTTTAGTTCATCTAACCCGGCAAAACAAATGATGAACATGGTTACGGTACTGTCCTGGGTGTTCCCAAACAGTCGTCCCTTGGTTTGGATAGTTGGCCAAGTAAAACAACAATTACCAAAGGAGGCAAAGTGCTTTGGAAGATGAATGACATGTGCAGCTGAGCTCTCTGGGCATAATTAAGCATTAGTGGACCCTTTCATGCATGCACAGAGACTTAGAGCGAGATAGCACTTGATTTAGGCCAGATGCAACCTTCCTGCGGCCAGTTGATGATCCCTGCGCCCAGTTGATGCTCCCTGCAGGCCTGGAGACTTGTCTGCCACCTTAGAAGATGTTTGTTGGGCTAGAAGAGACCCCTGCGGCCCGTTCATGCCCTCTGCGGCCCCGCAGGGACAGATATGGAATGTCTCAGCCTCAGAACTGCCTCAGACCCTATAAAAGGAAGTTATTCCAGAGGCCTTAGGGTTCCACTTTCGACTCTTTGGACGCCGCCTTGAAGCCGACAGACCTGAGAAGGGTGTTGGGCATTATTTGCCAAGGTTTCTTCACGCCTTAGGAGAGATTCAAGGCCGGGAAGCATACCTCGCAGTGGAGAACGAAGTGTTAAGGGTTTTATCTGTTCTTTTACTCATGAACTCTCTGTTTTATCTGTTATCTTGTTGTATGAACATGAGTCGTGAGTAGTTATCTAGTTCTTAGGGTAGGATAATGATTGCATGGATGGATTGATGTTTTAACTGAGTTATTTGTGGTGATTTTCATATTGAACTGCTTGATACTTATCTTTTCCTCTGTTTACTTGCTTGTTGCTTGATTACCCGTAGGTGAAGGCCAAACCTAGTGTGGGTTTTAATATTAAGTAACCATCATTTGAATATTGGAATTGTTTAGGTTGATTTATTTGAGTCCGAGACAGCCCGAGAGGGAATCTCGTGTTCAACCCGAGAGGGTGAACTAACCTTAGAACGCGTTCAATTGATTTTAAGTACTCGAGAGAGACTTAATGGTGTATTTGACTTGCTTGATCTGTTAAACAACCAACAAACGAGAGTTGAGGGAGTTTGAGTTAGTCTTGTGTGTCAAACCACCAATCACAACACATAACAGAGCACAGCAGAGGGTCCTGCCCCCCTGCAGACCTTACCTGCGGCCCTGTAAGAGGTCTTACAGCCCCGCAGGAACCTCTTACAGACCCGCAGGAACCCAATCCTGAAGTAAATTCAAGTCCTAAACCCTAGGAACCTTTATATTATTGATTATTTGAGTTGTTTACTTGTTTGTTATTGTTTATTTGCTTTGTTTACTTGCTATTTACTTATAATTGATCGTTTGTCACCCAACTCAACTGCAAACCCCCCCCCCAATTTATACCAAAACACCAAAAAGAGTTACTTGTTTGTTTGAGAAGTCTTAGAATTGAAATTAGAGTCTGGTTTAAAGTTGTTCACCGTCCTTGTGGTTCGACCCTGATCTACGATAGACCGTCGTTTGATGCGACGCTAAATTGGGATTAGGAACTATAAATATTATTTGATAGACAGATCTACGACCCACACAACTCTAGTTCTGGTCCGAACATCAAATAGGCCTGGAGACTTGTCTGCCACCTTAGAAGATGTTTGTTGGGCTAGAAGAGACCCCTGCGGCCCGTTCATGCCCTCTGCGGCCCCGCAGGGACAGATATGGAATGTCTCAGCCTCAGAACCGCCTCAGACCCTATAAAAGGAAGTTATTCCAGAGGCCTTAGGGTTCCACTTTCGACTCTTTGGACGCCGCCTTGAAGCCGACAGACCTGAGAAGGGTGTTGGGCATTATTTGCCAAGGTTTCTTCACGCCTTAGGAGAGATTCAAGGCCGGGAAGCATACCTCGCAGTGGAGAACGAAGTGTTAAGGGTTTTATCTGTTCTTTTACTCATGAACTCTCTGTTTTATCTGTTATCTTGTTGTATGAACATGAGTCGTGAGTAGTTATCTAGTTCTTAGGGTAGGATAATGATTGCATGGATGGATTGATGTTTTAACTGAGTTATTTGTGGTGATTTTCATATTGAACTGCTTGATACTTATCTTTTCCTCTGTTTACTTGCTTGTTGCTTGATTACCCGTAGGTGAAGGCCAAACCTAGTGTGGGTTTTAATATTAAGTAACCATCATTTGAATATTGGAATTGTTTAGGTTGATTTATTTGAGTCCGAGACAGCCCGAGAGGGAATCTCGTGTTCAACCCGAGAGGGTGAACTAACCTTAGAACGCGTTCAATTGATTTTAAGTACTCGAGAGAGACTTAATGGTGTATTTGACTTGCTTGATCTGTTAAACAACCAACAAACGAGAGTTGAGGGAGTTTGAGTTAGTCTTGTGTGTCAAACCACCAATCACAACACATAACAGAGCACAGCAGAGGGTCCTGCCCCCCTGCAGACCTTACCTGCGGCCCTGTAAGAGGTCTTACAGCCCCGCAGGAACCTCTTACAGACCCGCAGGAACCCAATCCTGAAGTAAATTCAAGTCCTAAACCCTAGGAACCTTTATATTATTGATTATTTGAGTTGTTTACTTGTTTGTTATTGTTTATTTGCTTTGTTTACTTGCTATTTACTTATAATTGATCGTTTGTCACCCAACTCAACTGCAAACCCCCCCCCCCCAATTTATACCAAAACACCAAAAAGAGTTACTTGTTTGTTTGAGAAGTCTTAGAATTGAAATTAGAGTCTGGTTTAAAGTTGTTCACCGTCCTTGTGGTTCGACCCTGATCTACGATAGACCGTCGTTTGATGCGACGCTAAATTGGGATTAGGAACTATAAATATTATTTGATAGACAGATCTACGACCCACACAACTCTAGTTCTGGTCCGAACATCAACATCAGTTTTAAAAATTTAATATTTCTTTAGTTTGTAAACTCTTTAGTTTTTAAATTCTTCATTTCTGAAACTAAAAAGTTGAGTTTCCTAATTACCACATCAACAAATACTATTAATGCTATGAAATGCCGATCAATTCTTGTCAATGATTAAATCATGTCAGAATTTATAAACTCTAAAGCAAACTTGTTAAATAAGAAACTTTCGAGAAAAATGTTAAATAATAAACTCATATACATTCCTGAAACTCATTTAAAAACTGTCACATCAAATTAGAAATTCCAAAAATTTCAGAAATAGAGATGCTCTTATTACAGTAAAGACACCAGCAAGAGCAATATTAACAATGAAAAATTTAGGTCTTCTTGGACTTTTTTAGATAATCATTTTTTTTGCCCTAAATTAAGTTTGTTAGATTAGAGCAAGGTGTATGCGGTCTAACTTGGTGGGGAAGCATATACAATATCAAGATCTACTTAGGACCTTAATCATCTAGCAATTTCACGAGTTTTAGTGCAATTCAATTGGTTCACAAATCTAGTAAAAACAAAGATAGCAAGAGCAAGAACAAGAGTAAGAGAGCAAAGAACATATAATATAACATGTTCACAAGTTTACAATAATGCAAGGTTCGGACTTTCTTGTACTTGGTCGATTTTCTCAGCTCTAAATCTTCTATCTTGTGGGTCCTCTTGTTGGGAATCTGTTGTGATGCATTGGGCATCCGTTGACGGGTTGTAACCTGTTGTGACGGGTTCTTCATGCGTTACAGTAACGCATGGCTCTACTAAGCTCTGTTTTGCTTGCTTCTTGTGTCATATTGCTACTCTTGACTTGTACATGATGTATATGACCTTTGCCATGATTAGATGTACCTATTTTAACATGCACTTCAACAAAATTTAACTTGTGCAAATGTTAGTACTGATTTATTTTGCAAATTGTCAAATTAAGATGAGTTCAAGCTAATAAACTCCTCATTTTAACAATTTGCAAAACCTTTGTAATTGCATACCGAAAAAAATTATGAAATAATGCACTACAATACTACATCTCCTCATTTTTGCAAATATTGACAAAATGCTCAATTCAAATTTAATTCCCCCCCTTAATATGAGCATGTAGTAATTAATAAGTCAAGCGATTTTACTACCCCTCGATTTAAGCATAATGCATTTTAATTAGAATTTTACAATTAAAGCATAAGGAATTTATCATACTCCTCCTTAATTCTACAATCACTACAGAAAGATGTCGTATTTACATCCAACAGCGCAGATGCAATAAACGCTATTTACATCCGGATGGTGATGCTAACAACCTTTTACATCAGGACACAGATGCAAATACCCTTGCGGCAAATAAGTTTTTGCATCCGATTTTTTTGTTAGCATCAGCGCTTTATTTACATCTGATCAAACATATGTCAAATATATAGTCATTTTCATTAGTTTGCATAAGCAAATGTTATTTGTTTGCAAGAAGGTGACTGATGCAACCGTCTATACTTGCATCGACTTTCCTGATATAATTGTTGATATAGCATCTGTCAATGTGATGATATCTTCTCTTATTTTATCTGTCAATGTGATGATATATTCTTAAGCGTACGAGTAACGTCGTCATGAAGGACAAGGAAAAATTGCATGAGAGTAGCTGAATATTCTTTTTTTCATTTGTGGTCCAACTTCTTTTAGAAATTAAAGAATGCTTACTATTAAAATTAATGTGCTTGTTTTGCTTCATGTTACTATGAACTTGATGGTATCGTATTATGGTGCAGCTCTTTTTTAGTTATAAAAGATGTGTTTGTTTTGCTTACTATTAAATTTAAAAATTTGTTACATGCTAATAGTCAAGTTTCATATTACGTGTTGCTTTCAGAAGTGATCAAATTTGTGATTTTTTTTCTTTTGTGAAGAAGAAATGTTGCCAAAATTGCATTTTGCTATTAGTGTAAAGAATATAACAAACAAATTATACGAGCAAAAACTCTTTGAACAGAAATTATATTTAATTAATCAAATGTTATCGCTCTCACTGTAAACAATTTAGGCCTCCTTCGTGAATTACATAGTTCGCAAATTATACCCGCCAAAATTCCAATTAAGGCTGAATTTTTTATTGCCAATAACTAAAAAATAACCTGAAATAAACGATCCTCAACAAATATCAGATACTTCTGTTGAACCCTTCTAGCATATAACAAAAGTAAAAAAAATATTAGAAAGCATAAGATGATGATCAATGCCAACATTTCAGAATAGTTATACATGAGAGATATTGTGTCTATTAACCCTTCTTGTCTGAGTTGGTATTTTCTCATGATCAATTCTATGTGGCATTGTCAAGAGGAGTCTCTCGTCAAACAACAAAAATGACGGTAAAATCTTATGAAAATAAGAATACATCGAAAGGAATTTTTACTAAGAATATTGTGTACCAAGAAGTTATAAAAGAACAATGAGGTGACTATTAAGCATAATTTTTCAATTTCGAAATTGTAATATATTAATTCTTGTAATAACTTATGATGATTTACTATTTTTTCAACATACAGGTTATTCATTTGTTGAGAAATTTTGTCTTGTCGTGCAACGGAGTATGAAAATATGAGCATTAAATGATACTTTTCTGTCTTATTTTTTTCTAACTTTTGAGCATTGAATGTTGAACTATCTGGTGCTCAATGTTCATTTTTGTACTTTTTATTTTATATCTATTTTTTAATATAGAATCATGTAGACACTTTATTACGAAAAAATTACAATATTATTTATTTCACCACATCACGTGGGTATCCTCATTTCATGTTTTCAATTCCTGAAGTTAACTCTAGAGACTTAAATAATTTAATACATTATCAACTATTCAACGTTCAATCCATTTTTTTCATCGCATCAAGTTCAATACATTAAACATAGAATAAATAGTAGTTTACCAAAATCCTCTTTCAAAATGAGAAAAAAAAGAAATAATAAAATGTCCTGGCCGGGTCAGCAAATTGCTCCTAGATCTGCAGCTGTTTGTGGCAACATTTGGAGCATTCTTTTGTCTCGTCAAAAGACCCGAAAGGCAAGATATATTAGTAGGGGTATAAACGGATCGGATAATATTCGATTTTATCTGAATTCGTATTCGAAAATAATAAAAATTATTCGATTTGTACTATATCCGAAAAAATTTAACGGATAAGAATCGGTTTAACTATTATCTATCCGTATCCGACCGTTTAGCTATTATCTAATAGTATCCAAAGTTATTGAAGATATTCATATCCGATATTATCCGATTGTATCCGAATTCATAACAAAAAAAGTTCCTATTATATATATTTTTATTGGATTTTGTATGAAAATTACAAATCTAATTAATTTTAGATATAATTTGTGTTTATATATCATATTTTTTTATAATTAATCGATGCATTTGGATAAACATATAGCAAATAAGGAATTTTTTTTATTATCCTAATTATATTAGTTTTGTATTCATATCCGTCCGATATTCGATCCGTATCCGGTATCCGATTAATATCGTATCCATATCCGTTATCGAGACTATCCGAATTCGTATCTGTATCCGAAATTTTTTAACGGATAAGAATACGGTAAGAAAATTATTCGTCCGTATTTGATCCGTTTACATCCTATATATTGTGTACATTTTGCAAATCCCTAGGGGACCTATTCTAAAAAAGATTAAGGCCATAAAATCTAAAATCACGTGTAGATGTGGTTTGGAAAAAGTTTGATAGTATTAGAAATGTTTTTATGTAGAACTCAAGTGAAAAAAATATTATCCATGTAATTGGAATAATATTTTCATATCAGTTGAATATGGGGTTTAGGGACTACCAATTCGAAATTTTTTAATATTTTCTTGTTGTGTAAATGATTATGAAGACTGAGGGACTAATTGTGTTTGTTGGTGGAAGACTATTTTGCAATTAAAATATGCCAAATGTAATAACAGAACAATTAATGTGGTTGTCTTTTTGGAGATCCATTCAGAAATTTGAAAACATAATTGCAATCAACTCTAAATTCATAGTGGGGATGGTACAAATGTCATATTATGAATAGACAATTGGTATGGGGACACAACTTAGTGTTGCTTATCCTTTATTGTTTACAATTGTCTTAAATAAAAAAATTACAGTAGCAAAGGTTGTGATTTCAGGTCTGGAAAATCTGGCTTTTAAAAGAAATTTGTCTCAAGTTCAGCAGGATCAATTTACTCAAATGATGATCATGGTACAATCTCAGTGTCTACTAGGGGGTCAAATGATAGACTAACATGGCAGGAAAAAGCCAACCAACAGTAACAAATAAAGAAAATCTATAATTGGCTATGCAATAGAGGAATGTTTGATTTCTCTTCAAAAACTATTTGGGGGATGCAGGTACCTGGTAAGATAAAAGTTCTCATGTGGTTGCTATTCAAGGGCAAGATTCTGGTATAGATACTGATACTAGTGCCATATAAAGAGTATCTACAATGTAATTGTTTTACAATTACTTATTCTTATGTGGCAATTGTTATTTCAATTGTTGGGTTGCAAATGAATTACTAATTAAGCAAATTTGCTTATTAAGAAATTGTTGCTTAAGTGACACATTTGCAAAATGATTGAACAATATTTTTTCATTCTCTTTAATTTACAATTGTTAACGGATTGCTGGGATGTAGCGTTTTGTGTTTTATGAATCTTCTTAATTGCTAAAAGTGATGACATTCATGTTTAGCAATTAAAATTAATTGCTCCAATGGAGATGTTCTAAGAGAGTGGTTAAGGCGAACGAGATTTCTCCTCAGTAGCCGTTGAAGTTTGAAACTTTTGTATAGCTTCTTTTTAAAATGAGAAAAAGTGATGGAGTAACACTCCATTTGCATTTGTTTCAAAAAAAAAATTCACGTGTAGATGATCAAATATGCTTGAAGAAAAACACATTTTCTTCTTGGAGTTGGAAATGATAATGTATAGGTCTACTATCTCAAGGCATACATAACTTCTAGAACAATTAGTAAAAAAATGGATTACAACAGAATAGTATAATATTAAAAAATAGGCTATGTTACAAGTTTCACAAATTTTACCGAATTTCTAGTTTTGAACTACAAATTTCACAAATTTTGTTCTTTATTTTTTGTCAAACCTAATAGTTTAGACCCCTACACATCTCAATTGCTGAAAGTCAAATAATTTATTTTTTGGAGTTGATATACATATGCATTCATCGATGTGCGCGTCGCTTGATATGATCTATGTTAAACGCGCGTTGCTATGCATGCTAAATGTGTCACTATGCATATTATTTGTTATCTAGTGGATGCTATCATCACGGGTGGATCTATGTGGGGCAAGTCCAAACAAATGTTTGGACTTGACTTTCAGAAAATGTAAAATATAATGATTTTGTGTCAATATTTTTAAGAGAAATTGGACTTTAAATGTAGCTTTAATGAATTTGTGTATGTGCTTGATCTCAACATCAGTGCACGGACTTAGTTGTATCTGAACTTAATTGAGTTCTGAATCCACCACAGACACTCATTGATACCCAACATATTTGCTCGTCGGAATGCTTAACATGCATAATTATTTTTTCAATATAAAATAAAATGCATAGTGACGCGTTTAATAAGTCTCACAACTCGTTTACCATACATAGCGACGCGAATATATGTATCGATGAGACTTGTGACAAAAACATTTTTTTTCTTTGTCAATACAAAAACCATGTATTGCAAATTTTCCATATATCCCTATAATGCACTGTAGAGAAGTGGCCATTGGGCAAGATACCTTGTCCTTTGCATACCAGAAGTGCTTAAAGTGTTTTTTTTCCTTTATTCCCCCTGATCCCTTTCTGTTGAAGAAAAGGAAGGTTTTAAGTGTTTGCAAAGGAGAGAACAAAAAAGACCAAAAAAGACATCACCATGGCTGATGGTCCCTATATATATATATATGCTGTAGGGACCACTCCATGTCAAGTTGAAAAATCAATGGGCTCCAAGCAGGCCTAAGACAAAGAAAAGCACCTTGTTTCAATTTTGTTGTCGTAAATTTCTTTGTAGATGAGGATTGATAATGACCAACTAGATGACGTAAATAGAGGTGGCAAGTCTAACGGGTCGGACCGGGTCGGGTTGGTTTGAATGTCGACAATAGTCGAATTGTGGGTCGGAATAGGTTTCAGGTCGTCAGATTGTCGACAATTTTCGAATCATGAGTCAGGTCGGGTGAAATCGGGTCAAATTTCGGATCGGATTGCATTAGTCTTTTTCATGTAACGAGTGTGGTTCGCAAGAAATTTTGTAACTTTTTAAGTGATTGATAAGAATCTTTGCTTATAAATATCTCAAAAATTGTAAGTCGTTCGAAACGTTTTTTCTGAATATTTTCAACTCGCATCTCTTACACGGAGATCGTTGTCCTTGCGACCAGTGGCGGATGCAGCATACACAGGGGGGTAAGTGCTCCCCTGGAAAAAAATTTGAAAAATAATTTTGTGTTTTTGTACGATTTGTCAAATTTTTTATAAAATAACCATATACATTTCAAAATCTGCGTAATTTTGTCCTCCTAAAAAAAATATAAATCGTGCTTCCCTTAACGAGAATCCTGAATCCGCTCCTGCTTACAACCAAACGAAATACTAATCCTCACATTGATATTTCTTAAACTTGTAACTTCAAATTGTCAGTGCTAGCAAATTGCATCTAATTGTGTCATTAAACTACTTAACATCTATCACTCTTATCACTCTGCTCAATGGGTACAACAATCGCGTCCGTATCTGCTGTTATTCTCGACGATAACAGGATCCTGTTATTCTTTGATCCGACCGCCAGATTTCGACGCTGATGAACAGACGGCTCAGATGGACTGCACGGGACCCGATGTATTATATATTTTAACCGTTAGATCAAAAATAGACGGTCGGATTTGCGGAAAACATGACCCTGTTTTTCCCTAGAATAACAGCTGATATGAATTCACAACAATCTGCTGATGAATTTCCCACTCAAAACTGTGTTCAATTTATCAATGCATGCATGAATCACAATCACCGAGTTGCTTTTTTCGATAACCCAGTTGCTTTCCCGTCGAAAAAGTAAATCGGAAAAGCGAATGAGTGATGTAGACATTAATTTTATATTAATTTTAGACAGATTTTTATATAAAAACTTTAAAAGTTCAATATTATATATTTATCCAATCAAATTTGATAATTACATATTTATTTAGAACACAAAAAGTTTCATATAAATGCTTCTAAAATTTTAATATTATATATTTATCCACTCAAATTTCATAATTACATATTTATCTATTTAAAACACAACAAAATTATTATTATCCAACATAACTGCAAATTAATAAAATTAATGTAAATTAACAATTAAATGATAATTAACACTCTAAAACACTAAAAGAGATAGAGAATTGAAAATGGGTCAGGTCGAGTCAAACCCGTCCAGATCAACGGATTGCCCGAGCCACGGGTTTGGAAAGAAGGATATAATTGTTAACTTCTTTATTTCACATTGCTCTATTTAGGCATTTGACAAAATTCGTATGGGTTCGACCCGGCCGGGCCAGACCCGAGGCAAACCCGTGCGGACCCGTCCAAAAAAAACTAGGAGTTGAAGACGGGTAGCGTCCATTCTTCTTGGAACAAAACCTGTGTTAAACTCGACTCGTCTAATCCGTCATAAACCACCATTAACCCGTGCAAAACCCATGCAAACTCGTACAAACTCGTCTAAACCCGCGGAAAACCGTGCAAACTCGTGCAAAATCTGGCCAAACCCAAGAATAACTTGAGAATAATCCGAGTATAACCTGTTAAATTAAAAAAAAATCAGAAAAATTCAAGAAAAAAACCCAACTAACCCGACCCGAACCAGCCCCCCTCTAACCTGGCCCGAACTCGCCGGTCTACTAACGCATGAGTCTTAGATGGATTGCGGCCGACTTAAAAAAAAATTGATCTGTCCAAACCCGATTCGACAAACCTGTCGGCCCGGCCAATCCGTTGACCCGAGCGAGTTAGGTCTGACCTGACCCGACCCGTTTCCAATTTGCTACCACTATTAGTGTTTTAGAGTGTTAATTAACATTTAATTGTTAATTTATATTAATTTTAATAATGTGCAGTTAATGTTGGATAATAATGAATCTTTTGTGTTTTAAATGGACAAAAATGTAATTATAAAATTTGAGTGGATAAATATGTAATATTGAACTTTTAGAAGTCTTTATATAAAACTTTTTTTATTTAAATGTACAAATATGTAATTATGAAATTTGAGTGGATAAATATGTAATATTGAATTTTAAAAAGTTCTGCCTTAATTTTATTTTGGCGTGATGGGCAGAGGTGGAATCGGCAGTGGTGAAATGGACACTTCAACAACTACTTGTGCAGATAAGGGACCAAAGGGAGCAGTGCCATGTTTGCAATCGTTATCTTGGTTTTATCCCGTTGCAGGGATGCTCTCTCTCTCACGCCCACAGATGGATTCAGTATTCTGCCCCTCGTTTTCTTCTTCGCACCTCTCTCTCTCACAAATCCTTCTGCATTCAACTGAGAAGACTTGAGATGGGATCATGGGAGAATGTATATATATATATATGTGTGTGTGGTTTTATGATGTTGTTTCTGATTCAATCGTCAGTACAGTAGTTTGATACACTGTCATGCAAAATTTGGGGTAGTTTGCCACAGTAGTTTGATACACTGTCACTAGACTACAATTAAGTTGTTAAAAACTAAATGTCATGCCATGTGACTAGTTAGGTTGTCTTGTTTATTCAATTCACTATTACAACATATTGAAGGAAAACTTGGTCTATTAAGAGGAATCCACAAACTTCTCAGTAACATCAATCTTTATCCTCTAGGTACTCAATTAGTAGAGTGAAAAGACCTGGCAATTATACATATTGTTCTTGCTTTTCAAACCATCACACAAATTGTCTTTTCTCTAAATTTTCTTGCCAATATATTTTTTCGGTCCCAATCCAAACCTTTTCTACCTCATTTCCCTTCCCATTCATTTTATCTCAAACAGAAAACGGGCATATTGTGTGAAGGGCTGGAGAAATGAGGTGAAAAGATTTGCATTGGGGCCACAAAGAACTATTGACAAGGAAATTAATAGAAGGACATTTTGTGTAATGTTTTAGAAATCAAGTACATTGTGTGAAATTGTCCGAGAACGATCGATTCACAACCTAAGTTCTGTTTGATGAATCCATATCCGGTGAAATATTCTGGGATAATCATTCAATAATATACTTACATCGAAATTTACACGTACAAATCTAAATTTAATTTGAATCATTGAATGACTATTTCGTATTACAAAATACTTTACCGAATGTGAGTTACTGTTTGATACTGATTACATTACATACATGAACAGACTTCTTAAGAGCTGGATCATTTTGGAATGAAATCCTAGAGTAGAGGTTGCGAAATACCATAGCATAGGCCACGCTTTAACTCAGCTCAATCAGAGCATAAACCAGAAAAAGCACATATTTGATCCAACCAGCACAAGAGTAGTGACTAGGACTCTATGCACTTTTTGACGAGGAATGTGAGGAGAGTATATATATCAAGAATAAGTGAATAACAAATACAGCCTTAAAAAGAATATTTGTAGTTTATAATACTGTTCACAATATAAGCACTTTATTCCTTAACAACTCCCTATAACTTCCAACTGATATTTTTAGATTGTTCTTACAACCGGTCCCAACAATAAACCATTTGCATTCTATTTTTTCAAGAAACAATATATTCCACCACATATTTGATAATTTATACAAAAGTTATCAGAGAAAAACCCAAAACAAAAAAAAAGGAAAAACGAGAGTTACATGATGATTTCTTTGACTTTATTTTTTTAATAACTGTTCCGGATACATACCATAGAAAAGGAAATAACAAAAATACCAGCAACTTTCTCCAAGCAGAAGCATTCTCTAAATTCTAGAACTGCTAGGGTTATATACAAAAAAGCACCCCATCTCTGCCTGCACACATGCAGGCACGCAAACTCTCATACATGATACATCTCAGTCTAACAACAGAACACAACACTTTATTTGCGAAAAAAGCCCCTGATCTGTTCCACTCCTTACACTAGCATAACACAAAAGGTCCACGACAAGCACAAACCCTACTCGCCTTCTATTAACCAAAACCCTTCTAACTCAAAACTGGCAGGAGGTGCCGAGCCGCTGCATCTGCCTCTGAGAGAAGGACCCACAGTTGCGGTCACGAAACGCATCAGGAAGAAGCTCTTGAAACTTCTCAAGAAAAAGCTCCCACTCCTCTACTCCCATATCAGCTAATTTCACAAAACTTGCACTTGCTTGTGCCTGCTCCTCAGCACTTCTAGTGAGTCCATTTGAACCTCCCCTGAGTCCGCTTGAACCTCCACTGTTGTTACTTTTGTTGCCTTTAGCCACCTCTTTGCCCTTTGGACCCAGGGTGATGCTCTTGAGAGATGTGGAGAGCTTCGAAATTGCAGGGACCCACTTGCTGACAAGACCATTAAATGCACTCTGTTCAAATTTAGTGCTCTCCTCATCTCTATTAACTTCTTTGCCTTCTTCTTCATCCTCCTCTATTGCTTCATGTAATCTGGATAGTGGATTCCTAGAAGCACCCAACCTAGACCCAAAACTATAAAACGGTGGAGTCTTGGGGGTCCTGGGGGTAATTGGATCATCCTCACAATCAATCTGGAACTGCACGGTTTCTTCATCCTTGTCATCAGATTTTGAATCTTCTAGGACAAATTCCTCCCTCTCAGAAACCAGCTTCCTCACTTCCATGCAGATCACCTCTAGTTCACTTGGCTCTTCCTCCTTCCCAGTAAACTGGCGGGTCATCATCTCACCTATCTCAGCCAGGCACAGACCATACTTGACAGCCTCCTTCAGAAAAATGGTAGAAACCATCAAAACCCTGAGACATGCCTCACGTATCATTGGCAACTCATTTCTTAAACGCTGTGCATCTTCAAATGGATCTAGTTTTGCAATGTATGCCAGTTCTTCCTCTGAGAAGGGAATGGATGCTAGAGGCCAATGGATCCACTCAAAATATGGGTCCTCCAAGCTCTCTGGCAAGCACAATCCATGATCAATAGGAATTAACTCAGTTTGTGCACCAAATGTGCCAGAACCAGTACCTGCTCCACCGTGAAACTTCCTGACAAGGAGATTGCCAGCATGTCTATCGGTATTGAAAATGCGAATATCAAGTATACCAATCCGGTGTACAGCTGAAACAGGAAAAGACGAGGTACCATAGTCACTTGCATCAAAGTCATGTTGGATGAACTGTTGAAACGAGGCTATCTTGCTAATATCTTTCCGATTAGTGTTATTCACATTATGCCCCTTGTATTCACTGTTGCTACGGCCACATTCAACACCACCTTCATTGACATGAAACACAGAATGGGTGATCTTCACCAGCACAGTAGGTGGTACATTTGCAAAGTGGTCATAATCAAGAAGGTACGCAGCCACCTCACGGAAACCAGTCTCACCAACCCGTACTGACCGTTTCAGACCTGGTTGACCCAATGCCTTGCCTACAAAACCCTTGGGATTATTCGGAGCAAACGGCTCTTCATCAGTTGGCTTAGCAATAGCAACACTCTCACCTCGAATATTGCGAAAGTAATAGGCCCCACCCATACCACTGTGCACTGGTATAGGATCCACCCCATTTCGGATCGCCTTGACCACATCTTTGACCACTTGCTTCATCCTTGAACAGTCAAAAGAGCATCCCAGGATCTCAATGGGACCACTGCGATCCCTCTGTGGCAAGTCTCTCCCAGTAGGAGACAGGCAAGGTGTAGAGGAGCTCCGGTGCAAATAATTCTTTGTGAGAAGCAAAGGGGAATCATTTCTGATACCAGTTAGGTCATTTTTCAATACACGGTCCCCAAAAGTGAGAGAGCTTTCCTCCGTTGATACATTGAGTGCCAGCTGTAACTTCCTTTTTACAGTGTGGGCATTGTCCCCACGGTCAAGCTCAATGCCCAACACACAGCCAGTGTCAGTTTGCACGAAAACACGTTTCCACCCAAGGCGGCCTTCGGTTCGGCTTTTGGTAGCATAGTCACTGCTTAGGGTTCGGTTCAGCACTGCAACAGCCATCTGAGTCTGCACTGGGCTGTCAAGGTTTGGAGACATGAAGCAGCAATTGCAACGGTGTGAAAAAGACACCTACACCCCTCTCTGTAGCACAACCGAGACGACAAACTAGCAGTGACAGGAAGTAAGGTGCCAACACTTTGTACACCAGATCTGAATTCTTCACATCGGGATTGCCATAGGTACAATTAATGGCCAATCTCTGCAAGAGAATATCTACTTTGTTAGCAAAACAGCTCAATATCTCCAACTATAGATCGGCACCTTCCAAGTCATGGTATTGGACAGCCAAATACAAAAGGTAGCCATTAAGAATCTTTGCTTATTACCTATTTGCAAAGATGACATTATCTTTGCTAAAGTAGATATGAAGAATTATTTGCTTGAATGCTAAACTAAGCAGGTTTGCGGAGGTTTCTCATTTATATCTTTATAATTTAAGACATATAAATAAAAGATAAGTCTGATGAGATTATTTCCATTACTGGTAAGACTAATAAGTTTTAGGATAACTTGTGGAACACTACAAAAGCCTTCCTCAGAGTTACAGTTTATTTCCAAAATCACAGGACAAGATCTTTTAAAACTAGAATTCGTATGGGTAAGGAATTGTATATCTTCAATCAGGTTGATGTTCATCAAGTAGTTATTCTAAAAATAAATAAAAATTTTCAGCCAGGAAAAAAAACAGAGAGGAATTACTCATCATGCACCAAACTAATGCATCACTTTATATACCAAATTCATAAGGAATATACCTTCATGACGAAAAAATAAATATTAATTATATGTCTGCATAAGCATTCTATGCAGCTACCAGCTAGATTATTTCCCCTTCAATCAATGTCTAAACGTAGCATCATGTTTTTTTCTTTCCTTATTTTTCAGTGAATTTGTTGCTGATAAAAGATAGATTCAGAAAAACCATGATGAATATAAGCAAAAGGCACATTTGACCCTAATTTGAAACAACTACGATGATTAACCATCGATTCCTCATTGAAAAACTTACATCACTTTCCCGTTCTGAGATCAATTCTCAACAGTTTAAATCAGACAATGAAGAAAGCTGAGATTCAGCAGGAAGGTTACTCTTAATAAGAAAATGAAATAAAAACAATTAAAAGAGCTTCACGGTGAATCCGGATCCATAAATATCAAAAGAACAATTCTTAAAAACAACAAAAAAATCATCTAAATCTTATAAATATTGGAACCCACAGCTGACCAGAAACAGATCTAAACAAATATATGGATCTGACAAGGGAAAGTAGATTAAACTCACAAGGAGAATGGTAGATCTGGTTCAGAAAGATCCCAAGCACTAAAGGAGAGCGAAAGAAGCACCAAGGCGCACGCCGCTAAGACGACGACGCCTCTGACGGAGAGGATGCGCTTACTGAGTCAATCGGAGACCTGAGATTTAGCACTCACACACGCACTCTCTGTCTCCCTGTTTAAGCCTTCTTTTATCCAGTTCCTTCTCTCAATCTAAGCGGTTTTCTCTTTCTTCCGCTATCTCTTCTTTCCTTTTCCTATACGGCCTGCCGAAAGAAAACAGTCGGGTTAAGGAACTAACCAGGGTTAGCCATCAAGGTTTCGTTATTTTATAGCACGAGAATTTTACGAATCACACCCTCGTTATTTTCTATCTTGGCTAACTAGGACATTGTCCTTCTGTGGGGTTTAGATAACATTGGTGACTGTGAGCTAATTTATCGCCATTGTTTCAGAAGATATTTTGGTGGAACTTGGTTCACGCTATTCTTAAATAGTCCGGGTTGAACGATGCAGTCTAGTGTGGGTCCCCCAACTCACCTGAGATATGTTATACGTAAAATGAATGTAGTGCGGTGTTCGTGCTACGAGATCACAGAAGTTCCAGGAATCGTTAAGTAAAGTTGCGATGGAGTCCGGGTTTTCTGTGCTTCTAACCGTGTAATCGTGTATGGATGGAGATACATCATCCTATTCCTAGCTCTAAAATGGTTTCTTGCTTTCAATTCTCTCTATCTCTCTATTTGAGAGAAAATTTAGATGTATATATGTCAAGATTTCTGTATTTATAAAAATGTTGAATATTGGTTTAACCAAATCTCGTATGTGTATGATATGTTTGTATCATTTATGTGGTATGAGTATTTAATTATTTATAGATATTAGTTACTGACTACAAAATAAATGTAGTTTTTTTTTTATCATAATTAAAATTTTGTATTTAAAATTGGTTGATTACATCATGAAATAGCCGTTGAAGATTAAAGCAAATCAGCTAGTGATACGTGTCTCATTTTATATGGACTAAATTCGAATGAAATTTGTCTGCTACACAAGCTTTCTAATAATACTAATTTGTTGTTTGTCAGTTACAATACATAGAAACCGATTAGACTATCATTCTACATTAATTGGTTAATAGTTTTAAATGGAGCACAAGTTTTTAAACTATTTTAGCTTGTTACTTGTCGACTGCAAAAACTAGAAGATAAACACGTACAGTAAGAATTGAGTTAACATGCCAATAAAATTTGACTAGTAATATTTTGATCAACGTTGTTTCACATATTAATATATTTATATAATTATATATATAATATATAATATAGTATTTTATTACAAAACTAAATTTTGATAATATACTCAGCTCTTCAATGTAATCTACACGTTTCAAAGTCGACAAATTACAAGTTATATATTCTTATGTGACAATTTTAATCACTTTCAAGGGATAAAACAAAGATATTGGATAATAAGTGATGATTCTTTTGTTACTTATGATAAACAATCCATAAACACAAATGAAACCTCATTGATATATTTTCTAATATGTAGTCATCATGATTAACAACCGATGGTTTTGTTGATTTTTCTATGTGATTATTTTGTAATGTGATTCTTTGTAACGATTGGTTTATAAGTTTCAATCACTAATATGACGGTTGGGTTTATTTTTTATAGTCGATTTGGAACTTGTTACCTACTGATTTTACAGTAGAAGAAGTAAAAAAAGAATATAGTGTATATATAGTTCGTTGCTAAAAAAGTAAGTAATTTCTAAAGACGACATGTTTTACAATTGATAAATCAAATTTTATAGCTCTTCATTTGAAAAATTCAAGTTTTAGTCCTCAAATATATTTTTTCAGAAAAAAAATCAAGTTGGTCCTTGAAGTTTTATTTGCACCAACTTGGCCCTTGATTTCTTTTAAATGAACTAATTTTGTATCTTTGAAAGAAATAATTTGACATATATTTTTTATAACATAAAATTATGTTGGTGCAAATAAAAACCAAGGACTAAGTTTTTTTTATTAAGTATGATAACCAAAAATTGATTTTTTTTTCTCTTATCAACAGATCATCTCTTTCTAGCACATTAATAAATCACTTAGTTTCACAAATAAAATTGGTAGCCGTCGAAATATGATGCTGTAATATAATTGGTTCGTTTTATAATTCTTCTTTATATATATACAACAAAAATAAATCCTTACTTGGCAAATTTGACAGTTCAACAAACAAATTTCTGCTGTATAATCGACAGCACTTCAAAGTGCCACATACTTTGAAAATTGGTCACAGTGGTTTATGTCAAAGTCCAGAGGTCTCGTTGAATTTGGAAAAAGTGCTCAAATTTTCTGTTGCTTGAATTCATACGCCTTGCTTTTAAAAACTTCTGTTCGATTCTTTGTTGTTCAATCAGCGAGTCTCTGACCCACTAGACAACATTCGCCAAGCATATGACCAAAAGAAAAAAAAAATTCAATATTTAGCAAATATAAATAATCACATCCCTATCGCTTTTACAATGCGTCAAAATCCAATATAAATTTCTTACGAAATATGATATTTTACAATTCGTCAAATCAAATATAATATTTTACAATTTTACAAGGGGCTGTATGCGAAAGTTGTCCGCTAGTTATCGCTCTGACTAGCGGTTCGTTCCTTCCCAGTTTTTCTCAAAGAAGTCTCTAGAAATACACTCCATCCACCGTCGATTCAAAAGGTCACAATAATCAACAGATTAGATTACTCCACATTTCGCTTGCAGTAAAGGCATGGTGATTGCGACGTGGAGGCGCATCATTGGTTAGTACAGCACAGTTAATATTTTTTTATTTACTGCGCGTAATTTCCTATTACTAGGTGTGCGATTGGTAGATGCTGGTCGAAGTGTCAACGGAGGTAACAAAATTACTGTACTATATCGCTGTCAGACTGATTTTACCATAATAGCCATGAGAATTAGAAATGGTTTAACAGGAAAGTACCTAGGGAAGAGGTTGGTTGTAAAATGGACCGCTAATTCGGAAGGGTAGTTTTGGAAACTCAATCGGGATGCTTCTCTTCTTCTTCAATTAAGGCGCTGAACCAGCTGTGTAGTAATGGCCACTTAAATTCAAGCATTTCTGCATATGGTTTTATATAGACAGAGGTGGCAGAGAAACCGACCTGATCAGAATTGAATCTGATCCATTTCGATATTTCGGAGAAGTGAAATCAATTCCAGCATACTCGAGATACATGCGAATTCAAATCTGATTCTGTTAATTTTAGTGCAAAATGGACACATTCATTCATTTGTGTTCGAAATGGAGAGGATTACAAAAATAAATTAAAGTGATGCACTGGTTAAATAGAGATTCGAGATCTAACATTAGTCTGAATCTCTGAATTTACCTTCCGACGAGATTTCAAAATTGATTGGCTGAATCTCTGAATTTATTGGTCATTTTGTCATTTTTATAAGTCTTGAAATTTTTAGTTTTTTATCATTGAAAGTACTTTGAGTGCTCTCTCCAGATTGGATTAAATAAAAATATTTGGATGAAAAATGAGTGAGATATAGATGTTTGAAGTGAAATTGACGTCAATTTTTCTAATTGCTGTCAATTTTAATTTTGGTCTGATCATGATTTTTGAGACATAAATAGACAAGATCGAAATGACTTGATACCTAAGCCTCAAGATCAAATGTTAGGTTTGCTTAATAATCTAATTTTACTGGTTGGTAATTATATGTATCGGACTAAGCTTATGAGTTTGATGACGTATATGTGTTGTCTTACTAAATCCAATAAACCAGTAGTTTTTGTTGCTTGTTGAGTATGTGTTTATACATATGAAGGGTGAATATGATTTGAATGATACTATTTTTAATTGTTGACGGCCAATATTGCGATATGCAAATTTTTTTTTTTGTCTGTTGTAGAGATTAGACTGCAGGTCATAATTCTTGTATCTTATTTATATTTTGATATTTTGCATCAATTAAGTTAATTAAAAGCATTATTTTTTCCTGTTTGCGGGAGAAGATTGACGTCCTAGGCTATCTTTCGATTTTGCGACAGAGAAAATATTATTTTTAGATTAATTCTAGATTGGATGACAAAATTATATGTTGTGTGCTAAATTTTATTCTAAGGATTGTTTAGATTAAGTCTTAGATTAGTTATGCTTAGTCTCCAAAAGTAGTTTAGGTATGGCTTAAATTCATGTTAGTTGATTTTTTTAATAAGAAACTGATGTGCATTTATGATGTGGGACATCATGAAATTTCAGTAACTTATATTCTTGCATCCAAAATTCATAAAATATAATATAAAAGTCTTTTTTGCATTTTTGTGCAACTTTATAAAAAATGAAGACTATTAAAAGTAAAAAATTAAAGAATATATTTTCAAATAAATTTCTATATTCTAAATAAATTTCCAAAAGTCCACAATTTCTCTCATGCATTATTTGCATTTTAAAATATAAAAGTCCATGAAACAAATACAAAATTTCTTCAATATGAAAGGATATTTATAAAATTCCTTTAAATAAACCATATGCATCAAAATTGAACCAAATACTTTTTCTATGGAAATAAAAAAACTCTTTTTCATTAAATAAAAAGCATGAAATTCCTCTTATGCATATAGAAATATTTTCAAATAAAAGTCTATTAAACACAAATGAAGGTGTTAAAATTCTTTAAAAAGTGCAAATAAATTAAAAAATGTATCAAAAATCATATTTTCTTAAAAAAACATATTTCCTCATTTAAATAGGAAATAAATAAAAGTGCCAAAAATTTCAAATATGACACAAAATAATAAAATATTCAAAAGTCCTTAAATAACATCTTTCAAAGTCCAAAAATGACATAAAAATAATAAAAATACTCAAAAGACATCTTTAAAGGTCCAAAAATAATATAAAGCATAAAAACATTTAAAAGTTAATGAGAACATATCTTCTAAAAAATATGAAAATATTTTGATATCCATAAATGGCATTTCTTTTCATAAATAGAAACAAAAAATGATGTAAAATTAATAAAAATGTATAAAAGTCCATAAATAATATTTCCCAAAATAAAAAATGATATAAAATAGCAAAAACACATAAAAGTCTATAAATGACATCTTTAAAACAAAATAATATGAGATGAGAAAGAGTGCTTGAAAGTCCATAGATGACCCCCCCCCCCTCTCTCAAAAGAACAAAATACCTCAATAATATGTTTCTCGTTAAATGAAACATGCTTTGAAAGTAAAAAAAAATAAAAGATCGGAGCTTAAATGGAATCAAATCTTAGTTAGTAAAACCTCAAATTGACTTAATAATCAAGATGTCGCTCCCAAAACAAGTCACTTTAAAAATATGTCATTTTGTGTCTTTTAGTGTGCTCCCTCAAGAATCATAGGTATTGAGGACTGAGATAATTTCTCATGTAAATAATGATAGGGACTTGCGCCTGGCCAGAACATAGAACCCCAAAACCTCATTAGTTAAAATTAACAAAACTCTGAACGATTGCGTGCACCCAAGTCTACTTAGACAGACCACGAGCATTTGGGGCGACCTGCCCTCTTTTTCCAAGAAGATGCCTCCTCCCTCGACAAAAAAGAAGAAAGAATAAAGATAAGAGAGAGATTATTCGAGCTAGTCGAGGGCGCGGGAATGGGCGTCGACAGTCGATTGATGAAATAATTGAGATGATGAGCGACACTCAACTCGGAGTCTCAATACTACAGATGCCTCATCCCTCGACAAAAAAGAAGAAAGAATAAATATAAGAGAGAGATTATTCGAGCTAGTCGAGGGCGCGGGAATGGGCGTCGACAGTCGATTGATGAAATAATTGAGATGATGAGCGACACTCAACTCGGAGTCTCAATACTACAGATCTTCTGCATGTAAGCATTTATGTATTTACTTTTTCGTAAAATTTAGTAACTTGATATTTAATTGTGATATACTTATAGGGTTTGTGAAAACAACCTTAGGGGTAAGCCTTTATGTACTTGCTTTTTTCGTAATAATTCACTAACTTGATATTCAATTATGATATACTTGTATGATTTGTGAAAACGAACCTTAGGGGTACACCTCTTCATTCCAATGTATTGTTCATGGACCCTATGGTATGCACATCATTTACCATAAGGCAAGACTTCAATGGTAGTTCAACATACATCAATAAATTCATCAACGAAGTTGAAGACCAGTCATCATTCATTTTGCTGTCATATCTTGAGGCGTAAGAATAATTAAATCCTTAATTGTACAATCTTTAGTTATATATGACTAATATGATCATTGTATTCATTATATGCATATTTTGTATTTGTTTGTTGAATTGTAGGAATCATTGATATCTGCTTGTGATGCAAATCTCGACAGCAAGGGGTTGGCTCATAGATTCTCTAGATCACGGATATACTGGAGATCGTATCACAACAAAACTACTATATATATTGTCATGTCTAAATACGTCAGTACTTTCTTTTTGAACACATTCAATATACACAAAATAATGAAGTGCACATTCAATATATACACAATAATTAACTATATACACTTCTTTTTATTTAATTTGTAGAGCGCTTTAAACGCGTTACATCTGCCCTAAGGTGAATAAGAGAGATGAATATTTCTGATGAACCAAGGTGAAAGTACGCAATTATCTCATATTAATCGATAATTTGATTTTTCTTAGGGTTTAGAAATGAATAATTTATAATTTGTTATTTCTGTTTTTTTTAGAGTCCTAAGCAACATGACAGTTGGGAATGCGGGTATTATGTAATGCTGACCATATAACATATAATCAATGTCGTTGCTTATGACAAAAAGTTGTCAACGTTATGAAACATATCTGATAACTCTTGTTCCATTAATCGAAATATTTATTTTCCTATTTTTATTCTTTAAGTTCATATGTTCTTAAACTCAACTTTCTCTCTTTTTAACAATTCTTATCCTTCACATGTACCTAATAACTTTTCTGTTCGGGTGTAGGATATTGGATCGTATAGACATGAAGTCATGAAAATATTGAAAGAAATATGCTACTTATATTAGAAAATGAATTTGAAAGGTACGTAGTTTCGTTTTTACTTGATAACTCAATCACATTCATCGATCAAGCTTCTAAGTACATAGTTTCTCTTTCTTATTTTTTTTATTACTTCACTTTTTTCTAAATGCAGGTATTAATCGTGAGAAGATTTGATGGATCTGTCTTTATATTTTGTGAATTATGACGGATGCATAAACTTTGACATGAATCAATGTTATTTTGTAATGATTTTGTATATATAAATGTTTTTGTAATTGTGTCGGATACAATTATGTGATTTTGCAGATTTTATTGAGTTTGATTAATAATTATAAATGTGTATCACTTGAAATTGTTTTGTTGAAATTTGATTTGCTATAATGAAATTGATGACTGACAACACTGGACCGGCAACACTGGAATTTGATTTGCTATGAATAAGAACAGCGAAGCTCCAAAAATGTGTTTGGAGAATCAGTACTGAATGTATAGTCGGCGTGAGTAGAACTTCTGTAATCGTATTTGAACATTTTTAGGTGAATAAATTGTTTAGATTCTCAAAAGTTATTCTTGATAGTGCAAATCATGCATCTTAGTCATCATAAGAATTAAAAAGTAGTTACTGCATTAAAGTATATCGAGTGTCTTGTAAGAATTTGCACGAGTACATCACATATCTGGTAAGCAAAAGATATAAGAAAGAAAAGGAAGATTGTAACAAAAACTTATAATATGTTAAAATTTCCAAATCAACTAGTTTGAAATTATTATTGGCATTCTTTTCTGAAATAATAACTTGGATTTGATATGGAGAATACTAAAATTAGAAATGAGCAGCAAAAATTTCTTCGACAATTCAACTTTGCGCTGTCCGAAAATACTGGATGGTTCGCCTCTATATTACATAGAGGTCTATATTACTAGAGGTGGCAAGTCGGGTCGGTCGGGCGGATTCGGGTCGGGTTAGTTTTATTGTCTACAATAGTCAGGTTGGGGTCGGATTGGATTTCGAGTTGTCATGTGTCGATAACTTTCGGATCATGGACCGGGTCGGGCGAGGTCAGGTCGGGTTTCGGGTCGCGTCGCGTCGGTCTTTTTCGAGTGACAGGTCTGGTCGGGCGAGATCAAATCGGGTTTCAGGTCGGGCTACATCGACAACTTTCAGATCTTGAATCGGGTCGGGCGAGATCGAATCGGGTTCAGGTCGAGCTACATCGACAACTTTCGGGTCTTGGATCGGGTCAGACGAGATCGAATCGGGTTTCAGGTCAGGCTACATCGACAACTTTCGGGTCTTGGATCGGGTCAGGCGAGACTGGGTCGGGTTGCACCGACAACTTTCAAGTATTATTTTGAGTTTTAAGTTCAGTCAGACAAGATAGGGTCGTGTTATTGAATTGTGTTAGTAAATCTTGACTTTTATGATGTTAATTTGTTAGTAGAAAATAGATTATGATGTGAGCAAGATATGATTAGATCAATTTACAGGTTGTATCAGGTCAAGTCGGGTCGGATCGGGTTCGGATCCTCATGTGTCGCTCGTTCTCGGATTACGAGTCGTCTCGGATCGGGTCGGGCTAGAGTCCTCATGTGTCGCGTCATCTCGGATTACGGGTCGTCTCGGATCGGATCGGGTCGGATTCAGATAGTTTAACTTTATTCAAAATATCTAATCTACTATGTCTCATTGTGCGATGGGTTTTCCTTGTAGAATTCGTAGTATTATGAACAGTAATTTTCACTGTTTAATGTTTTTTTTCTAAAAGTTTTCAGATTTTTTTTATAGAAAGACATGAATAGTGACGTATCTTTTTCTAGTATTATATCTGTATTGACCAACCGTTTGAGTAACTGACTATTTCAGAAGATGTGCACTCGATATGATGTGCATGAATGTATCATGTCATCAGGGAAAAGTGCATAGGAAAACTAGCTAATGTACCAAACGAGATCATAAAATGCCTATATCATCATATTAGCGTCTGTACATTTTTTTTTGCAATGTAAATGCTCCAATCAGATAGTTAACTGTTTTGCTTTGTTATTGTTAAAAAAAATGAAGTGATCAACGCTCTCTCACTTAAATAACAATAATAACAACAAAAAAATTTGTCTAAAAAAATGCAGTAGATTAGAACTAAAATTCATACAAAATTTTATTTTCATAAAATTGATTAAATTTTTATATTGACTAAAACTATCACTTATATTTTTCGAACTTGAGACTGACTACGTAAAACATAGAAAATTTTAGAAACTCCCTCACTTATTAAAAAAAAATCACCAAGCAAGTTTGATATCTTTGCTATATTCAAGACATAAAAAGGCATGATCTCTTTGGAACTCGAAAATATCGGGTGCACAGATTACACGAGTTATTCAGTTATAGGCTCCTTTTTACTTATTTGCAGCCCACCGGACCGAAGAAAACTAGATGCCTTTAATTTTTTTTTTTAGTGAAGGTGCCTTTAATTCATGAGAAGGGATCAAATGCCTACTTTTTTTTGTGCCTCATCATGTCTATTAACTTAAAAAATTAATTAATTAATTTTTTAAGACTTTAAATATCAAAACTAATTGATTGAATATTTCATATATGTCATAATACACATGTATAAAAAATATTGTAACATTTTAATTTAATTTCATTGGTCATCTAGAGCTAACATAATCAACGGTTCAAAATTATTGGATTTAAACCGTTGATTTTGTTAGCTCTAGATGGCCAATGAAATTAAACTAAAATGTTACAATATTTTTTATACACGTGTATTATGACATATATGAAATATTCAATCAATTAGTTTTGATATTTAAAGTCTTAAAAAATTAATTAATTATTTTTTTAAGTTAATGGACATGATGAGGCACAAGAAAAGTAGGCATTGGAACCCTCATATACATATAAAAAAGGCAAAAAACTTGGGTACTTCAAAAGATGGATACACTGAGTACTCTAGCTCATATGGACCGTTCAATTCATCGAGATTGGTGAAAAGTGATTCACTTTATCTTTAATTGCATTTTCCAAAGAATCACATTTTTCACCAATCTCGATAAATTGAACGGTCCAAATGAGCTAGAGTACTCAGTGTACCCATCTTTTGAATTACCTAAGTTTTTGCCATAAAAAATGAACCAAGTGTTTTATGTTAACAATAAATTGTACATGTCAGAAGTTGATTGCAATGGGAAAGGTCAGAAGGCAACAGAGAAATGTGTCAAGTGGCTACTGAGGAAAGGGATCTGTTGGTTTGGGTGTTAGTTAATTGTATTCAAAGCAATTTAATAATACATGTATTCTACGGTTTAAATTAATAAGACAAGACTGATATTATTTGTTAATTAAATATCGTATAGATTTGCAAACATAAAATATTAGATTCACGCTACGCCAGGTCCTTAATTTCTAGCATATAAAATAACTCAATTTAGTAGACATGTAGTGACCACGACATGCAAATATATAATTAATTCATTATTTTAAGCGTCAGTTACTGTCGCGACATCCAGTAAACAATTATTTTTTTTGAAAGCCTTCATATTTAGTTTTATTGTAACGGTTACATCTCTGCCAGAAAAAATAAAAATTTATAAATGTTATGTATACATTAATTCGTATTGCTACTATAGTTTTTCATAAACACATTAATTAGTAGAGCAAGGCTAAAATAATATACATAATATACCACCTTTCGTACTGTGCATATATATTTAGCTTAATAAATAGAGATTTAAGATGTTAAATAAATTCTTCATATCAAAATATTGTAGAAAATCAAATTTCATGATTTTTAAAATATTTTTTAAGAACAACTCAGATTTAATACTACAAAAGTGCAATGTATGAGCTATTTTTAAAAAATAGTAAGAAATCTCTAAAAATTATGAAATTTAATTTCCTATGAGATTTTGATATGATCAATTTATTGAACAACTTAAATCTCAATTTATTGGAAAAATTGAACATTCATAGCTGCATAGTACATAAGGTGGTGTACTATGCATATTATTTTAGCCTTGCTCTAATTAGTATTGCTACTGAGTTAACAAAAGAGCGTGTGTTTTGACCAAAAAACATAACATGCAGTTACATAACATCAGATGACGTTGTAACGCTATCCAGTACAAATTGTGAGACATTTATAAGTTTTGAAATGACAGAGCATACCGTTAGGTAGAGCTATATGGCATTGCAATGCTATGGTTCAATAATTGTGGATTTTTTTCAGAAATTTGGAAAAACAGATCTTACTGTTGTGTAATGTTGTGTAGCGTTATGACGACATAGGTACATAATTAAAAATTTTGCAGAATTTATGAAAAGACAGAGCATAGCGTTACGTAACGCTATCTAGCATTGTAATGCTATGCTACAACATTCGAAAATTTGAAGGACATGGCATAGCGTTATGTAATGCATGTAATGCTAAATATCGTTATAACGCTAATTTTATGTAAATGATCAGTTGTTCTGATTTTTAAGGAATAATTTTAAATCTTAATAAAACGATTAAAGTATATATCTTCTTAGTTAATAAAAAAATATGATATCATCTCGTCAAAGTGAACTCTCATATCAAATGATTATTTATTTTCTAATTTATAAAAAGTTGTATATATGTTATATGCAAGATTAGTGGTAATAAATGGTTGATAATTATAAGGTCAATGTGTGACTAGTTTATCTGGGCATGTGACTAATTGACATATAAAAATTTAGGCAAATTTTGCTATGAATCAAAATTACCTTGATTGTACTATTATTGATGCAAAATCAATTTGATTGCATAATTATTGATAGCGATCAATGATTATAATTGATTTGAGTTTAAATTTTTTTTGTCCATAGAAGACTCACTCAAAAATTTATCATGTTTATGTATTATGTCTCATTGTTGGACAATATTAACTGACTCCAAAGAACACATAATGTTGGAAAACGATTAATAGATGGAGTTTTTATTTTATGATTTTTTATTATTAAGGTTTAAAATTTTATATGTGATGACTGTTCTTTGAAAGTTTCAAGTTAATAATTTTAGAATTAAGAATATTTCTAAATTCTCAAGTTCAAATTATAATGATTGAAAAGATCAGTTGAAAATTGTTCTAGTTATAATTTTAATTGACATGAATATTACGTTAAGGATTACTAGCAGAACTTACTGTTCGAAGCACGGTTGATGCTAATACATACATGTTTGCTAGATAAGGTCAAATTGCATATATCTGAAGGTCATGAAAGAATATTTCTGAGGTTTTCATAAAATAGTTTCTGAGTCCATTGCGGTTAAAGAGAAAAAATATTTAAATATTGAGCAGAGGTTTTGTAAAAAGAAAAATGAGAAAATCGAGATGGACATTCTCTTAACGGAACTTAGCTCGAAATATTATTCTGACCAAGACAAAATAGTGAGTACATATGATTTCGAAGTAGAGAGTTGTTAACTATGTTGGATTAAACTCATCTCTTGTTTGATAATTTGCAAACCAAATAAGTACTAACCTTGCACATAAGTTTTGATGAAGATGCAGGATAAAACAGATACAAATTGATGTCACATATGCTCAAGCAATGCTCAAACATGCTCTAGTCAAGTCAAGACATGCTCAAGACATCAAGTGATGGTTTCACAGTGCCAAACATAGCACATCATTACCATAACGCTTCACAACCCGTCACAACGGGTTAGCAACCCGTCACAACGGGTCAGTAGGAGAGAGGCAGTGCAGAGGATGGGAAATAACTGAGCACAGCGTTACTGTAACGCTTGCCCAAGGCGTTACAACGCCTTCCAACCCGTTATAACGAGTTCCCCTGGCGTTATAACGGGTTCCTGCTGAAATTGGCCCACAAGACAGCTGCACAAAAGAAAAAGGACATTTCTGAAAAGGTGCTAACCTATTATAACGGGTTCCACAACGTGTCATGGAAATCATGTAATGCTACATGCTATTTTGGAGGTTTCAAGATTCCAAGAAGTGTCCAGCCTATATAATTGACGCAAAGACGAACCAATAGGTATCAAACACCCCCATAAGCTTCCAAGCATCAAATTGAGCACAACAAAGAGTCTAATTCAATTCTCATCCAGCTACCTAACCTAGAGAGCATTAGGATATCATCTATTGTCTTATTGTCAATCTGAGAACAAACCCTTAGCTAGATTTTAGCCTTTGGTGCACCACATTTGTGTTGTCAAGTGGTGCATCATTTGTCCTAGATTGTTTTGTTAATCGAGCCTTTAACCGTGTAGTGTAGTGTTGCCCCAATATATTGGTCTAGGAGACGAAGATTGATTTGCTTGTTTAGAAGAAATCAAAGATCGGCTCCCTACTTTGTAAAGAACACTCATTTTATAGTGAAATCGGCCTGAAAGGAAGATTTGGTTTCAGAAGACTTGTGGACGTAGGCCTAGATAATTGATAGGCCGATCCACGTTATATAGCGTGTTCTCTTTGTTCTTGATTGCTCTCTCTTCACTCTCACTCTCTCTCTTTAACTCTTGGCTAAGTGATTAAGGTCTAAAAGCTTTAATTTGATTGAAAACGCTTCCACCTAGTAATTTGACCTTAGTCTTGCGCTTTAAGCCCCAACCCTAATTCTAACAAACTAGACGTGTCAGATGACATGTCAGTTATCATGTTTCTTAACGCATTATCTCCTAAAACTTTTACAATTCTCAATGAGATATAACTGTCAAAAGAATATATGAATGTTTAAAGAGGTCGTTTTGCATTATGTTCAAAAGGATAAAAGTTAAAAGATGAAACAATTAAAAGTTTTAGTGTTGTCACATTTTTTTTTTAAATTCAAGGGGAGTAAGAATTATACAAACTATGGAAAAAAGAAACAAATGGAGTTTTGAAGCATTAAAACTTGATCCTGGGAAAACATAGGATATATTTTTTATTTCAAAGGTTTCAACTAGGAATATCGGCTTTGGGATCAAGTCGAACAAGTCAAAACTGTACCACATTGATACATATCAATATATCGATATACCGTATCGATATATCAATGCATGGGATAGTCAGGAAACTAAGTACATAACAGACTGGGAGGACCATCACAGATCATGGCCATCTCGATACACCAATTTCATATCGATTGGCCTATCGACATATCGATATACTCTATAAGTATTTCAAAATCCATACTTAGTAAACTCAAAATTTGGCTAACGAGAATTTGTCTGAGAATCAAAATCCATACTTCACCATTCTAGACTCAATCGATACATCGTTATTCATATCGATTGAAGTATTGATATATCGATATACCATATCGATATATCAATAGAGGCGGGAAGCAGTTATTGAGCTGCTATGTTCAAGACACGTGACATATAACGCATAACACATGAACAATGCGTCCTCACGCATGACACAAGACGCATGACACTAGACGCAAGACACATGATGCAAGATGCTTTGTTCAAGACACATGACGTATAACGCACAACGCATGAACAATGTGTCATGCGTCATGCGTCATGCGTCTTGCATTATGCGACTTGCGACTTGCGTCTTGCGTCTTGTGTCAATCATCTCGCGTCTTGAACAATGAGCCTTAGGTCTCTTGCGTCATGCGACATGTGTCATTCGTCATGCGTCTTGCGTCTTGCGTCTTGTGTCAGGCGTCATGCGTCATGCGTCTTGCCTCTTGTGTCATGCCTAATGCCTCATGCGTCTTGCGTCATGCGTCATGCAGCGTCTCGGGTCATGTGTCATGCGTCATGCGCCATGCGTCATGCGTCTTACGTCATGCGTCATGCAGCGTCTCGGGTCATGTGTCATGCGTCATGCGTCATGCGTCTTGCACCATGCGTCTTGCACCATGCGTCATGCGTCATGCGTCTTGCGTCTTGTGTCATGCGTCATACGTCCACTGACTGCTCCCCGCACTCCGCTCCCCGCTCCCCGCTCCCTGCTCCCTGCTCCCCACACGTCACTCCACGCACCACGCTACCCGCTCCTCGCACCATGCTTCATGTTTTCCGCTTCACGCTTGCCGCTCCCCACTC
This sequence comes from Eleocharis quinqueflora, assembly GCA_964058865.1. Lineage (NCBI taxonomy): Eukaryota > Viridiplantae > Streptophyta > Magnoliopsida > Poales > Cyperaceae > Eleocharis > Eleocharis quinqueflora. Next base: position 82,227 of record CAXKVX010001152.1, read on the forward strand.
CTTGCACCACGCTCCCCGCTCCCCGCATGCCGCTCCACACACCACGCTGCCCGCTCCCTGCTCCTCGCTGCCCTCTCCCCACTGCCAGCTCCCTGCACCTCGCTCCCCGCTCCCTGCTCCCTGTTGCCCACTCCCTACACCACGCTTCTCGCTTCCCGCTTGCGGCTTCACGCTCCACGCCCCCGCTCTCTACTTTCCGCTCTCGCTCCCCGCTCCACCGCTTTATGAAAATATACTTTAGTAAATTTTGTTTTCTACTACATTATTTTCTCCCGTTGCTGTGCACAGGTACGATTACTAGTTTATAAAATATAAAATTCGGTGTGTAACACTGCAAAGATCTTTCATATGAAAATCATTTTCGACAGTTTTAACAAAAAATCAAACTTTAAAATTCCAATATAAATGTGAGGCACAAAAAAAATTGATACTTTGCGAAGTATCTTTTGAATGACAGGTATGATGCTTCATCCGATATCCTCTCATTTGACATAAAAATCTTTTGAAGACCTTCATTATAGTTTATAAACTCTTTTAAATACTTTATGAAGCATCATGCCTGCCATTAAATAATTTTAAATTAATTTTTACGAAACTCGAATATGCGTCTCTGTGAGGAAATGAGATTCTACCTGACTGGGGTTTTCCAATTGCATATCCTAACATAATTCTTTTTAGATAAAATATTTCTAAAAAATTAAATCTTTAAAAGTTCAGATGCCAGAATTCAACAACTGATAATTTAATCATCCTTCTATGGCGACTAGAAGAGGAAATTTTGAATGTCTGCAGTCAAAAGGTAAATTATAATGAGAGTTACTTTATCATTTTTAAGAGTTAAAGACTGATCCAAAATTTTGAGACAAACTAAATACGAAGCGTAACAATGAATTTTCAGATCGTATATTTTTGAAAAAACAGTTTATATGAAAAATGAGGAATGACAACGTTTTTAATTTTCTAGTTCAAGTCCTGAATTCTAAAAAGAAGAAAAGAAAGGAAGTCGAAACAAGAACTGTAGCTTTGAACTGTTGGATTTGGGCCATACAAGGGCCTGGTGGATTTGGGCCATACAAGGGCCTGGTGGATTTGGGCCATACAAGGGCCTGGTGTATTTGGGCCATACAAGGGCCTGGTGGATTTGGGCCAATAGCAACGGGATTTCTCTAGATATGAGTCTTTAGCATCCTGGTAAAATGCTGATGCTCAACAAACTGCCGGAGAAGATGCAGTGTAGCAAAATAAAACCATTTTTACATTACAGTAATATATCCGAATCTGCTATATTTTGAGGAAAAAGGAGGGTCCTGACCGTCAGATCAAAACGGACGAACACGATTTGACTGAAGAGACTGATCTTTTGATCCTTTAGGTACCATCAATAATTCAGATTGAGAAAAGTAGGATTAAGAAAAGTAGGTGATCTCAATCCACAGTAATACAGGCAAGAGATATCAGAGGATTTTGGTTTTTTTGAGCTTTAATGTGTAATTCTGTTTCTATGTAACATATGTATATAGGAGATCATAAAACTGATAGGACCTCATAGAACTGCCACAGAGAGATTAGCCGTGTAATTACAAGGTGAATTCTTCAATTAGCAGAAAAACAGCAATTAATGTAAACTCTAGAGTAGGAAAATGATTTCTGAATTAGTTTACTGAACTATTAGCTACTTGGTTCTTTGTTTTCATAGAACTATTTCATCGTTTCACACTGCGAACATGGGCATGTTTGTTTAAGGTCACATATTCACATCATCACACTAATGATAGACTAATATATACCTATATAATGCACAACACTATTATAGATTAGCTTCCAATTTACAAAAAAATTGAGCCATTATTTAATCCACATATATACACAAATGTGGCCTTGTGTTAATTAATTCCTGATTTTCCGTTAATTTTTAACTCCTATATACGTGGAGAAATGCTATGGTGCACCATGATGTCAAAAGATTTGTGGCACTAGAAAAACTGAACTATTAGATTGTATCCCTTGCTTTAAGATTCGTACTTTTGAACAAGTACTAAAACATGACCAATCCTGAACTGTGGACCTAGAAAGCTTGAAAACTGAAAGTCAGTATACCATCTTAATCAGATTTCTTAAGAGTTCAAGTTAAACATTAGAGCAAATTCTCAAGATATTTTTAAAAATATTTTTACGAGATACCGAAGCCGAATCTCAGCCGAGTTAGAAACTTCTTATGAACGACTGGCGTAATACCGCTAGAAGTTCAATCTATCAAGAAGCTCTAAAGGCAACCGAGACAATTGAAGAACCTGCAAACGGTTTTCTAAAACCAGCCGAATTTGCGAAAGGAGCCACAACAGCATTGATCAAGCAGAATAACACAATAATCCAACTGCTGGTCAAAATCAAAGAAGACCTTGAAGACTGTAAAACCGCAGTCAGAAGGTTAGAGGCAGCGAAAACCAAAGTGCCTGAGACAGAAGATCTCACACAATCCATAAACGAACTCCAAAAGGGCTTACAAAAGCTTAATCTTGGAGAACCCAGTGAGAAAAAGGTTAAGAAACCAACCGGTCAGTTCTTTGTGTTAAAAAACCCAAAAGAAATATTTGACTCAGTGAAAAACCAAAAATGAGCCAAACAAGAACCGAAACCACGAGCAGGCCAAGCATATCTAGGGATTCTAACCAAAATCCGACAATAGAAGACCAGATAAGGGGCTACAGACTGAGTAGTCGCCTAGCTCATGAAGCGCAAAGAAGAGTACGAGGCAGGAGGCGTTACAGAAGAAGCCTCGAATCACAGTTAAATCCTGACACAGAGCTCAATCTTTCCCAATACAGAAGGGCTCAACAGGTTCCAGCTGAAACCCTATATCAAGCTGGATGGTCTGAAAGAAATCACAGAGTATATCAACATTACTCTGATGAGAGGGTACTTGTGGTAGATGGAGCTCAGGTGGAACTACCATTTATATCACAACAGAGCTACAACCAACTGGTGCAAGAAGGCTTACAACACTTGCATATTGGTCTTGTGATGATAAGACTATATGCGCTCCATAGAAGAAATGTTGGGGTTAACGCCCTAGTAGTACTGAGAGATACAAGATAGTCCGATGATAGGGCCATAATCAGTTCCATGGAGATAGATTTAACAGGTGGCACGCAACTGGCGTACACAGCACCAGACATGACCTTAAGCATCCAAGATTTCAACAATCACATACAAGTCGTGTTACAAACACATGGCTACGATGGATGGCAAGGTGGTGAAAGCAACCTCTTACTCTCTAGATCACTCATAGGGAGGTTATCAAACACAAGCCACACAAACTTCAGATACAATGTAGAAAGAGTGGCAGAACACCTGACAAGCAGAGGAATTAGAGTGATTTCAGGCCAGATGAGATCAACTGAGGAATTAAGGGGTAGACAACGGATCATACGGCCAGCAGCAACACCGGCCGTACAAAATCCTCAGACAGCAAGAATAAGGACCAGAACTGACGGGTCCTTAACAGTAAGATTTGGTGGGTATTCATCAACCGTGCCACCAGAAGAGGCAATAGTGGGCCAAGCTGATGAAGAGATTCTAGAAGAAGAATCAGCCCTGATGATGTTCTATGACTGGCACGAGTCCCAGGATGAAGATGAAGATGATGATGAACTCGAGATGTTGCAATTATTGGCAGCATTATCGAGAGAAAAACAGTCGGCTGAAGAAGATGCCGGACCAATCTGGGATGAATACAACGATTCCAGTGAAGAAGAATGGGTAAACCCATTCTCTCAGAAGGATGGTAGGGAAGAGGTCAAAGCTGAAACCGTTCTAGCGGCGATGGAATACCCGTTGCTCAAAGATCTCAACTCAAAAATTGAAACATTTCTCTCAACCCAATCCACAACAACTGGACCTAGCAGACCTCGAGAACCAATGATTGGACCCCCAATGTACCCACCAGGGAGTCTTAGACAAAACCAACAACAACTTGATGTCCTAGAGATAAGAGCAAGAGTTAATAGATTCAAAGGAGGGTTTGCACAACAAAGCAACGAGAGATTCAACCTTCCTTCAGCGCAAGCGAACCAAGGCGCTATGCTCGTATTGCCTGAGGATATAGGGCAGTACAGTGATGTGATCTCCAGGTGGGAGTCAATCGCCCTAAACCTTGTTAACGAAAGAAACTAGGCTGATAATAAAAGCAAGGTTATATACATAGAAAACTTGTTGGGAGAAATAGAGAAAAATACATGGATCCAGTGGCGAATGGTATATCCTCAAGAGTACGAAGAACTGGTGAACATTGCCGATGATCCTCAAAATGTCATCTCCCAAGTCAGAAGAATAATCCTACTCGAAGATCCATACCAGGGTTCAACGGTAAAACAAGATCAAGCTTATAATGATTTCGAGAGGTTATCATGCAACAACATGAAGGACCTGTTTGATTACATGAATGATTACAAGGTCCTAACAGCAAAGTCAGGACGTATGTATATCAGTCCTGAGCTCTTTGAGAAGTTTTTCAGAAAAATGCCCCCTCTAATTGGAAAAGAGTTAGAAAGAGCGTAAATGGAGAAGTACACAGGGAGCACTGTCGGAGTACTGCCAAGAATCAACTTTTCATACCAGTACTTGGCAGAATCATGGAAGAGAGCAGCGCTACAAAGAAGTTTGAAAGACCTATCTTTTTGTAGCAAAATCCCAATTCCAAGTTATTACCAGAAGAATAAGAGGTATGGGATTAGAAAAGCAAAAACCTATCGCGGAAAACCACGTGAATCTCATATAAGAGTATTCAAGAGAAAGAACGTGGATAAGGTGAGAAAGTGCAAATGCTTTATTTGTGGTGAAGAAGGTCACTTCGCCAGAGACTGTAGAAGAAAACAAGGTAACATTGCAAGGGATGCAATTGTCGAAAACCTTGACCTAGATGATGACTGGGATATCCTGTCTGTTGACCAAAACGAACCGGATAGTGACGCTATATGCTTACTTTCGGAGGGTGAGGTTGGTAACGCAAGAACAGTTATCATGGAACTTGGAGATACACCGTTTGAATCAATCTTTATGCTCCAAGAAGAAACGCCATCATGGCGAAAGCAACCAAACCTGCCTACTGAAATGAGGAATTGTGGACATTCATGGGAGGATAATGGTGAAATACCACGAGGTTGCGAAAGATGTAACTGCTGTTTAGAGACAACAAACAACAAAATGAGGGCGCACTGTGCAAAATGCAAGATGACTGTGTGTCCCATGTTTTCAAGGTTTGTGTTAGAAAGAAAGATCATGATAAAAACACAAAACCTAAGTCCTTATGATAGCAAGGATGAGCTTATCAATGAACTTTTAATCTATATCCAGTATCTCCTAGCCGAAAACGCAAGATTGAAGGATCAATTGTGGGAGAATGAGCTAGTAGCAGACATGACCAAGATGGATATAAAAGGCAAGCGTAAGGTGGTGGGAGAGGTAGAAGTCGATTCAGATGATAGTGATGAATCCCCACCAAATGTTGCATTTTCTAAGAAGGCCAATCCAAACCAGAACCTGATAATAAAAGAGATGGCCAATAAACTCTCTGATGACGAGATAAATACTGCAGTCCCAGATCCTAAAAAAGGAAGAAGGGTAATCAACAGGCTGTAAAACATTGAACTGTAGATGGAAATACCAGGGGTAAATCCTTTTAAAATTCAGGCGATATTGGATACAGGCGCTACGGTGTGCTGTGTAAACCAAGAATTTATACCCCCTGAGGCCTTGGAGCCAAGTTTATACCCTATACAGATAAATGGGGTAAACTCTCAGCAAATCGCAAACCTAAAACTGAAGAATGGGCATATGTCTATTGAAGACAACAAATTTAGAATCTCATTTACATATGCATTCTCGATGGGCAAGGAAGGAGGTGTTCAAATGCTAATTGGATGCAATTTCATCAGGGCAATGCAAGGTGAACTGAGAATCGAAGGGCAGATAGTTACATTCTACAAGAATGTAACAATAATAACCACCAGGGCAGATGCTGAGATCATTTCTCAGGCAGCAGTGGAGAAACTTGACCTATCTGAGCTTGAATACATAGAGGTCAAAGAAGCCGTTGCCTATAACTGTGGTGATGAGTCACCATGGTTCAAGAATAAATTCAGAGACCTGCTAAGAACACTGAAGGAGCAGGGCTATATTGGAGATGACCCGGTTAAACACTGGGCGAAAAATCAAGTAACATGCAAACTGGATATAAATCCAGATATCACAATACAAGACAAACCCTTAAAGCATGTTACCCCGGCCATGAAGGAACAGTTTGACAGGCATGTGCAAGCGTTACTGAAAATTGGAGTGATCCAACCTAGCACAAGCAGGCATAGAACCATGACCATAATGGTAAATTCGGGTACAACAATAGACCCGATTACGAAGAAAGAGGTCAAAGGGAAGGAGCGTATGGTCTTTAATTACCGAACCCTCAATGACAACACACACAAAGACCAGTACAGTCTACCAGGCATTAACACCATTCTGAAGAAGATTGGCAACGACAAGATATTCTCGAAATTCGACCTAAAAAGCGGATTTCATCAAGTAGCCATGGATCCAGAGTCAATACCCTGGACGGCATTTGTGGTACCTGGAGGACTCTATGAATGGCTAGTCATGCCATTTGGTCTAAAAAACGCACCAGTAATTTTCCAGAGAAAGATGGACAGCTACTTCAGAGGTACTGAAGATTTCATAGCAGTTTACATTGATGATATCCTCATTTTCTCCGAAACCGAAGAGCAACATGCCAAACACTTGGAGAAGATGCTAGCGATATGCGAAAAATGGGGTTTGGTGCTATCTCCTACTAAAATGAAGATCGCAGTAAAGGAGATTGAATTTCTTGGGGCAGTGATTGGTGAGAGTAAGATCAAACTTCAGCCCCATATAATCAAGAAAATAGTTCAGTTTGACAACGAAAAGATGAAGGAGAAAGCTGGGCTTAGATCCTGGCTTGGAATACTGAACTATGCAAGAAGCTACGAGTGCGTTTGGATCATGTCATGGTTAGTGCAAAAATAGTGCTATCTAGATTAGTGGTTGAAATAGTGGTTACTTTTTGCTATCTAGGTTAGTGCAAAAATAGTGCTAATTTTGTGCTATCTAGGTTAGTGAAAATGTTGTTTGGATTGCACATTTGGAGTAGTAATAGTGAGTTAGTAAAATAATAAATTATTTTAGTTTTTTAACGATAATAATAATAATAAAATAATAAAATATTGATATCAATTTATAATATAATAATAATATAATAATAATAAATGATAATAGTAATAAAAAAATAATAATAAAATAATGATAATTACAATAATAATAATAAAATAATGATAATTACAATAATAATAATAAAATAATGATAATTACAATAATAATAAATGACAATTATAATAATAATAAAATAATGATAATTACAATAATCATAATAATAATAATAATAATGACAATTATAATAATACTAATACTAATAAAATAATAATGACAATAATAACAATAATAAAATAATGACAATTAAAATAATAAAATAATAATAATAAAATAATAATAATGACAATTATAATAATAAAAAATAATGATAATTACAATTATAATAATACTAATAAAATAATAATGACAATTATAATAATAAAAAATAATGATAATTACAATTATAATAATACTAATAAAATAATAATGACAATAATAATAATAATAAAATAATGACAATGAAAATAATAATAATAATAAAATAATATTAATGATAATTATAATAATAATAAAATAATGATAATTACAACAATAATAATAAAAATAATAATAAATTATAATAATACTAATAAAATAATAATGACAATAATAATAATAATAATAAAATAATGACAATTAAAATAATAATAATAATTATTATTATAAAATAATAATAATGTCAATTATAATAATAATAATAAAATAATGATAATTACAATAACAATAATAAAAATTATAATAATTAAAATTATAATAATACTAATAAAATAATAATAATGTCAATTATAATAATAATAAAATAATTATAATTACAATAACAATAATAAAAATAATAATAATGAAAATTATAATAATACTAATAAAATAATAATTACAATAATAATAATATAATAATGACAATTAAAATAATAATAATATCAAGATGATGATTACAATGTAATAAAATAATAATTTTGCTAACCATGACATGTGCTAATTTGCTAATCCTACCATTTTGTTGGATTAGCAAAATAGCACTAACCAACACTACTCACAACTTACTAAATCATGTTTGGATCACATTTTTGTGTGGATAGCAACACTTATCCATGGTTAGTGCTATTTTTGGTGATCCAAACACACCCTACATTTCTAATATGGGAACTCTCCTTGGGCCATTATACTCCAAAACAAGCCATCATGGAGACAAGAGGCTAAAACCCTCTGATTATTAGCTCATCAGCAAGATAAAAGAGCTGGTACAAAATATTCTTGATCTTGAATTACCACCTCCTGGATCCTATATTGTTCTCGAAACAGATGGGTGTATGAAAGGATGGGGCGGTGTTTGTAAATGGAAGAAGAAGAAGAATGATCACAGGAACACAGAACGGGTTTGTGCCTATGCCAGCGGGAAATTCCCGGTAATAAAATCAACCATTGACGCCGAGATACACGCATGTATGGAAACAATGAAGGCATTAAAGATTCACTATCTTGATCAACAGGAGATTACTCTCCGCACTGATTGTCAAGCCATTATCAGTTTCTATAATAAATCGGCACAAAATAAACCATCAAGAGTAAGGTGGATTAATTTTGTTGATTTTACAGGAGTACAGGTAAACTTCGAGCATATCGATGGAAAGCTTAATGTACTCGCTGACGCTTTGTCAAGGATAACTGCTAACATGGTTTATACCAGGAGCAGTGAAGTAACTGATGCGTTCCTATTAAACCTTGAGGAAATAATCAATGAAGTTACTCAAGCACCAAATGAGGAGATTTTTATTAATCTGTGCCAATTAATGGAAAAGATCTCTTTTCTGTTGGAAAGAAATTAAAAGAGATTTGATGCGGAAGTGGTGGACCGCTGAAACAAATAACCACATTTATCTAATAAGTGTGTTATCTTATTTTAATTTTTACAGGTATTGAAGGCTTAAGAAGGATTATTATTAGCAGCGAGCCCAATAATGTTAAACGAGCTTTCTTTGAAGCAGAAAGATGGAAAAACTTATGTGGGCAAAATGCACAGCTCGCAAGGTATTCCCAAACTACTGAAGATACATTTGTTCGATATCCACGAAGCATTGAAGAAGAAGGGGCTATGACAGCCAGGTTGTCAGAGTTATACAAAGACCAAGCTTACAAGGCATGCACTCAAGTAGAAATTCTCATAGCAATGAAATATTTGCAAAAGACAAGACTTGAGACAATGGAAACTAATGACAATTGGGCCACAGATGCTCTAGGCATTGTGGATACCAGCATAAGGGCATTGATTGACTGTCAAGATATCCTACTGAATAATTATATTAGGTTCCATTATTAAGGACTAGCTTGGTGGGGTTCTACGAATAACCACTAGCTTTTTAGAAAGTGTATGCTTTTCTAGATGCCTCCTTAGTGTGCTGGAGCATCTACTTTTCTGAGTGGTTTTACTTTTCTTTCTTTATGGATGTCGTCTAGTGTGCCGATGCATCTTTTTCTTTGAGTGGAAGACAAGAGTAAGTGAAAACCTCTTTATTAGCATGACGATGGGGCCCAATGAGCACCCGATGCAATAATAGAGATTCTCTTCTCAAGTCTATATATTGTAACATCTTGTGAAGTTGCAAGCACATCAGAAGATATCTGAAAGCTTACTTCTTCCAGTTCAATAAAACAATCAAGTTTCCAGCTTTAAAATTTTCTCTAAGTCTTAAGTTTCCAGTACATAATTTGTCCGAGAGCTTAAGCCGATTTGAGTTCCGCGCGATCTCCCTTTGGTATCAGAGCAAGGTTACTTCTTTTGACTTCTGGTTAGTAATGACTTTCTAAATTCTTTCATAATTTCTAGGAAAACAGGGATGAAACGGTCATAAAATTATCAAGGGAGATAACTTGAACCAGAAAAGTTTGAAGTTTGAAAGACGTGTACTTAGTATAGGCGATAACAGGGGAAAAGTACCCAGAGGGGAAATAGTACCATTACATTCATAATATTAAGAAGGCACTCAAATGAATGGCTAGAAAGTTTAAATCCAACGGTGGAGAAAGGTTTAATGCCAAAAGAACCTTGGCACTATAGTGCACGATAGCCTATCCCATGTACGTGACGCAAATAATATAATGTTCTAAAAGAATGTTAAAAAAAATTGCTCCTGGTTACTCCCGTGGCCATTTAATAATCTTCAGGGCACTGACAATCAAGTCAAAAAATATTTCATGAAAGCCTAAAGAGTAAATGAGAAATAGACGATTCAATTTTTCAAATTTGCTAAAATTAAGCTAGAACTTATATAATTGTTTGATATATCTATGATCTGTAAAGTCATATGTATAACAGCAAATGTGAAGGTTTGAATATAATCATTATTTTGTCCATACGGTTAAGTAAATTCATTGTCAATGAATTGCAAATGTCATCATTTTTTTCAAACGATTTACTAAATATAGTCATTTTGTTAATGGGTCTACTCCAAAATGTCAGGTTTTAAAAATTAGTAGTTACTTATGCCACTGGCCAATTAATGCTGTTAAATTAATTTAGATACTATGTATGATACAAGTTAATTTCATTCACAATAAACTCAACCCCGGTACTCAAATTCTACAATATCTAAAGCTAAATAGCCAACAACACTAAAAGCTTACACTCATAAACCCTTCGTTTTCGACTGATCCAAATCGCTCCAGAATCCGACAAAACTCTTCATGGTCCATCTCCGCCAGTTCCGTCGTGATCTTCTCTTGATCATCACTCGAAGAAGTCGACGGCTCATCTAGACTGGGTATCTCTGAGCTATCCAATTCGATGCTCTCCTGTTTCTGATCTTCCTCAATTGGATAAACTTTTGGTGTGCAAATGTTGTCGAACGAATTGATAGGGAACCGAGAAAGGATGACTGTTAGAAGGTAGATTGTGAACACCGCAGTAGCTATGGGTAAAAGCAAGAAAAAGGCCAAGATGGAGAATGTGATAAGAGAGAAAAATAGAGAAGGAAGGATTAAAAGGAATAGAGAGAGGATCAAAGAAAGCTTGCAATGCTCCACTATGGATCCATGGTTCTGTGTCTGTAGAGAAGGCATCACTCAGTTAAGGTGGAGAATGGCAGAGATAGCGTGTTGTATTTGCTTGCTGACGGTTTAATTGACACGTGGAAGCAATAAAGGATAGGAGGGTGGAACTTGATTTCGGTTCGTTGCAACGTGTCACATGGTGGTCTGGTTTTTTCTGCAATTCTTTGTTTTACATGCAACAGAAAGGGATGCTAAAAATGGACCGGGTTCATTGCCAGAAGCCTAAATTTAATTTGATTTCTTTCCGGCCCAAATTCACATGGAAAGAGGTCTTTAAACCAAATTCACAAGTAACAACCAAGAAAAAAACATAGGCTAGGCCCAATAGTATTACTATTGCGTGTAGCGTGAGATCAGAAAAAACCTACGTTACGCGGATCAATCCGCATCCTCTGACTGGGTGCTGTCTGAACCACTCCATTCAAGTCGTCCGATCAGATCCAACGGTGTAGAGAAATAGCGCATTAAAAACAATAAAAAAGTCGCATGCCCGAGTTTTATTTCCTTCCCGCGTGTCTTCTTTCTTCCCGATCCGTCAATTGGATTTTCAATTCTCCCAACAATTCGCTCGCGTCACGACATAAATTGAAGCAAGTGGTGAATATGGAGGTAAACTCTCTCGCGCAATATTGTTTCATGAAGTGGTACTGCAGAAAAAATTCATCACCTAAAAATACACGGTATATCAACACCTAAAAATGGAGAAGTGTAAAGTAAATCCATAGGGATGAGAGAAAGCTCCTTATGAGTTATGACCCCGTTTACCACAACCGATCAAAATAAGATCTATACCAGCAGTAATTCCAGCAAAATGATACCAGTATCTCTTACTGGTACAGATTCTCATATACCTCCCTATATCAGAGGACAAAGTTCATCACATCTAACACATTTACCAATATTAAATAAATCATCAAGACAATGTCTATATTTGCGATTTGAATGTTCTTCATTCAAAAAGCAAATATATGCCTTCCTCTAATTGCCACTAATACTGAAGAAACATCTTTGGTGATGCACCTTTAATCTACACTAGTAGTATCACTGCAGAATCTGCTAGACTCTTCTCCCAAGATCACACTAGCAGTAACATTGAAATAAAAATAAAAAAAGTAGCCCATTTTTAAACAAAACAGCTCTAGAACACTAGATGAAGAATTTTCGATTTAACATAGGAATTGATTGCTTCAGTGAAAGTCTTATTGCTACTGTCTCATGAAAGTTTTGAAGCATTGCTTTGAATTCTTGCCATTTTCGTGTACATCTTCTCTGTAATACTGGTATTTCCTTTGTCGATAGAATTTGTGCCTGAAAATGAAAAATATTTCGGTTGGATACATACGAAATTATCTAATCTGTATACAAAATCTTGGGTAATTGATACATACATCCAGCAAGCACCATTTTTTCCATTATGAAGTATCAGAGAATACATAGCAGAAAACAGATTGCACAAGCACTTAAACAAAGCAAATCAACTTTCATAATACTGAGGATTAAACATAACCTTGTTATATTGTTTTATTATCATCCTTGAGAATTGAAGCTATCACCAATACATAATGGAACAATAAGAAATGCCACAATCTTTAGCATCTCTTCATTCTCTCTGGTAATGACACCGATCCGCGACCAGTCTCCAGACTCTCCACTATACCTGCAAATTGAAAAGCAGATAAACCAACTAATTGGCTTGTGTTCGAAAATTCAACCTCGAACAGACAAAATTATACCCTGACAAAATTAATTGGCTTGAACAGCCTCGCCTCCCTCCTACCCAAGTGAAAGCAAGAGAGCTCAGTGGAGAAGATAGAGCTCCTCAAATCAAACAAGAGCATCTTTTTCTTTCCAGTTGTTTGAATTTACCTCCATATTCACCACTTGCTTCAATTTCTGTCCTGACGCGAGCGAATTGTTGGAGAATTAAAAATCCCAATTGACAGATCGGGAAGAAAGAAGACACGCATGCAGGAAGGAAATAAAACTCGAGCAGGCGACTTTTTTATTGTTTTTAGTGAAGGCGCTATTTTTCTACGCTGTTGAATCTGATCGGACGATTTGGATTGAGTGGGTGCAGACAGCATCTAGTTATAACTGGGTGCAGAGGATGCGAATTCTACGCGGATACGCTGTTTGTCCTGCCGAACCCGAATGCGAAATTCGCATCCGATACGTTGCAGTGCTTATTTCTCCCGAATTCAGTTGTTAATTTGTTTTGGACTGACAGATAGAGAGTGTAGTGCTACATGACGTCAAAATTTACACGCGTCTCACGATTACTGCATGCACAAAGCAAGTAAAAAATGGCACTAATTGAAAGTTACGAGGCATATTCATTTTTTTTTGTGTTCTAATTGAAATTTAAGACTTACTAGGCATATCAATGATCCGTGCTCCTGTGATGAGAATTGGACCTTCAATTTATTTTATTAATAAGAATTAGGTTTTTTTAGATGTTAAAAAAATTCTAAATATTAATAAATTATTTCAAACATTTAAATATATAATATTATTTATATATATATACTCGCACTCATATCGGTGAATTTTTAAAATTTTCGTATTTCTCCATCCGTACTCGCATCGTATCGAATACGATACTCGCAACCGCACTCGTGCAAAACAGGAAAAAAACCAAAACCAAACCGGATAAAGATGAACAGAGAATAACAATCCGTGTGACCGTGTCAGAAAACTGTCGGTGGGGTACTGACTGGTGGGCCCAATCAAAAAGCCTATCGCAACGGATCGTAGTCGTAGCTGCGCTTGCGCAACGGATCGGATCAGATCACGTGATGAGGTGTGGATCACTGACAGTGGGGTCAGATCCGCACACACCTTGACAAGACAGGTCGAGTGCGAGCGGACCACATGCGCTTCTCCCACGTGACTTCGACGAGTCGAGACACGAGGTTGCGATAGTTGGTGCTCCGCCTCTCTCCTTGCACGTGCCTCTGTTTCTCTTTTTTTTGGGTACTTTCTGTTACACGCTGAGTACTGATTTACGGATTTTTTATTTCAATTTTCATTTTGCTTTAGCTTGTCGAAATGTCATTGGCGTTGATGATTGTGGGTATTAATTGAATAATATATTTTCATTTTTTTCTTGTATTCTGTTTCGGTGGAACAGTGGAAGAGACTGCTGTGCAAGTGCTTTTTTATCGCGTGAACTTGATCGATATACATTCTATCATAGTTAAATGTAGTATCAATGTATCATGATTTGAAGATTTTATAAACTTAATAAATTTAGAACCTCAATGTTGTGTTTCTCTTAATTTCTTTTCTTCATTTAAATTGATTTTAGTCTCAAGATCATTAACTCTAATTTTTAGCAATTCAATTTTAGACTTAAGATCATTGATCATAACATCTTTAACATCCATAGATTTTTTGGACTCATCAAACAACTCTTTTAGCTTAGTCACATTAAACGACTCTTGATCTTTATTCAAATCACAAAACTCATCATCACTAGACTGATCATGATACTTAGAGAGATCAATTACTATCGTATTAGTTCGGTTAGGGTCCTCCATTACTTGAGCACTTGTAGTCTCAGCCTTTGGTTGAGTTGTCTTCTCTTGTACACAAGCATATACTCTTGCAAAATTCAAATGCTTCTCTATCATCTTGGTGGAGTCTATCTTAGAAATGCATATCGGCTTTTCACACCTCATTAAGGTTTTTTCTTGCTCTCTAGCGTAGTCATCCTTAGCTTAATTCATTCGTTTTATGATGCAGATTATCTCCTGATCCGTCATGTCTTGTTCCTTTGTAACTTCAAGGGCTATTTTCATACACGTCCTTGGTTTCTTTCCGATGAGAGCTAGCTTATGTTCAACTTCTCATCTCCTGAGGTTAACTTTCTCTTCCTCATCTTCGCTTTCTTCGAATTCACTTAACCAAGTTGCTCGCATTTCTTTCTTGTGAGTTCTTTTGAATCGTCCTTCTTGTAGTCTTCTCTTTTGTAAAAAGATGACAGAGCAATTTTGAATACTATGTCCCTCCTTGTTACAAGACAAGCACGCTACCTTCTTATCTTGAACCAACCTCTCCTCACTTACTTTCTTCTCGAATTCGATACCTCCTTTAACTAGTTTAGTGAGAAGGTATATGTTCTTGGAGAGTATTTCATGGAGTTTTTGATAGACAACTTCGCTTGATTCGAATTTGTTAGATAGATTGTATGAAAAATTTGTGGGTAAGGTCAATGATTTGGTTGAGCTTGATCGCTTCACTTCCTTATGATTTTTCTCACGTGAGAAAAGTTGTGCATACACTGTCTTACATAATTCATTGCAAATATTTTAGCTTCGTCGACTACTCTCCTCGACATTCTCTTTCAACTCTTAAATGCAATAAAAATACAAATTACTAATTAATCGTGCATTAAAATATTTTGATTACCTAAAATTAAAAACAAATTAGCCAATAAGGACAAAAACAGAAACTTACCGATTACTTGCAATATTTCTGAAATTTCTCACTTCTATGTACTCTCATTGGCTTAATCTTTTAATTTCTTGACTTCTCTCAATTTTTAGAAATTTTTGACTATTTTTCCAAATGGAGTTAGCAAAGAAGTTAATGGTGACAGTCAAAGAAGTTAATGCCAACAAGGTTCCGCAAAAATGAGAGAGAAGGAGAAAAGAGAATCGACCATCTATTCATGCAGCTAGGTTAAATGATTAGGCAACGGTTCCTTTTAAAAAGCTGTTGCCTAAGTTTTTTTTTTTAAAAAGTAATTTCAAAAAGTTGGGGCAATGTTTGTCCGTAAATAATCTTTGGCTTATCTTACCATAAACCAACAGTTATTTTAAATAATCGTTGTCTTATTTTTCGGATTTTTTTCACTTTTGTCAACGGTGTTTTACAAAATCTCATTTGATCATTACTTTATGGGTGTTGCTAAATCCTTTGAAAAGCACCATATACATTTTTCTTTGAAAATTATTACCAAGTTTCTTGTTCTTATGTAGTTTATGGAATTTATCATATCTATCCTTAACATAAAGTTTTGATGGTTGAGCTCTATGTTGGTTGGTAATCCTATAATTATTTCTAACCCTAGGTTTGTTTACCATCTTTTTAGAATTAGGTTTAGTGAACTTGATTTTCTTAATGTATCTCTTATTATACATATAGACATGATTTTCGGTTCGAATAGGTTTTACATTTGGTTTAGATTGCTTTCATTTTTAGAAGATTGTTTCTTTACAAATCCAAGATCGGTATTATCATGTGAACCTTGACCAATATACATCCTATCATAGTCAATTTTAGTATCATGGTTTGAAGATTTTGCAAACTTAACAAATCTAAAAGCCCAATGTTGTGTTTCTCTTAATTCCTTTTCTTTATTAACCCTAATTTTTAGCAATTCAATCTTAGACTTAAGATCATTGATCATAACATCTTTAACATCCATAGACTTTTGGACTCATCAAACAACTCTTTAAGCTTAGTCACATTAAATGACTCTTGATCTTTATCCAAATCACAAGACTCATCATCACTAGACTGATGATGATACTTAGAGAGATCAATTACTACCGTATTAACTCGGCTAGAGTCCTCCATTACTTGAGCACTTGTAGTCTCAGCCTTTGGTTGAGTTGTCTTCTCTTGTACACAAGCATATACTCTTACAAGATTCAAATGCTTCTCTATCATCTTGGTGAAGTCTATCTTAGGAATGCATATCGGCTTTTCACCCCTCATTAAGGCTTCTTCTTGCTCTCTAGCGTAATCATCCTTGCTAAAGTCATTCGTTTTATGATGCAGATCTTCTCCTGGTTCGTCATGCCTTGTTCCTTTGTAACTTCAAGGGCTATTTCCATACACGTCCTTAATTTCTTTTCGATGAGCTAGCTTGTTTTCAACTTCTCCTCCTATGAGGTTAACTTCCTCTTCCTCGTCTTCATTTTCTTCGAATTCACTTAACCAAGTCGCTCGCATTGCTTTCTTGTGAGTTATTTTGAATTGTCCTTCTTGTGATCTTCTCCTTTGTGAAAAGATGATAGAGCAATTTTGGATACTATGTCCCTCCTTGTTACAAGACAAGCACCTACCTTCTTATCTTGAACCAACCTCTCCCCACTTACTTTCCTCTCGAATTCGATACCTCCTTTTACTAGTTTAGTGAGAAGGTCTATGTTCTTAGAGAGTATTTCATGGAGTTTTTGATAGATAACTTCGCTTGATTCGAATTTGTAAGGTAGATTGTATGAAGATTTGTGGGCAAGGCCAATGATTTGGTTGAGGTTGATCGCTTCACTTACTTATGGTTTTTCTCATGTGAGAAAAGTTGTGCATACACTATCTTACAGAATTCATTGCAAATATTTTAACTTTGTCGACTACTCTCCTCGGCATTCTCTTTCAACTCTTAAATGCAATAAAAATACAAATTACTAATTAATCGTGCATTAAAATATTTTGATTACCTAAAATTAAAAACAAATTAGCCAATAAGGACAAAAACTGAAACTTATCGAGTACTTGCAATATTTCTGAAATTTCTCATTTCTATGTACTCTCGTTGGCTTCCTCTTTTAATTTCTTGACTTCTCTCAATTTTTAGGAATTTTCGACTATTTTTCTAGATTGAGTTAGCAGAGAAGTTAACGGTGACAGCCAGAGAAGTTAATGCTAACAAGGTTGCGCAAAAATGAGAGAGAAGAGGAAAATAGAATCGACTATCTATTCATGCAACTATGTTAAAAGATTAGGCACATTTCCTTTTTAAAAGCTGTTGCCTAGGTTTTTTCTAAAAGGCAATTTCGAAAAGTTGGGGCAATTTTTCACCGTAAATAATCTTTGGCTTATCTCACAATAAACAACAGTTATTTTAAATAACCGTTGTTTTATTTTTTCGGATTTTTTTTTCACTTTTTTCAATGGTGTTTTACAGAATCTCATTTGATCATTATTTTATGGGTGTTACTAAATCCTTTTTCGTTGTAGTGCACGGTTATTTTATATAATTAAATTTTCATAAGCTATCATTATGCTCTTGATCAATTCGTTTAATTAAGTCTGAGCATTATTTTCAGCAGTGGGGCTTTGTCTAGACTGGAACCGGTGAGAAATACTAAAAATATTGTGACCATAACTCATGATTTATTGACACTTGATCTCTGAAATAGGACAAAATAGAAAACCATTTGACCTTTGGGCTTTTCAAATACAACTTAGACAGCAGCATGTCCTCTGCCGAGAAAATATTTCTTGACCAATCATATCTTGAAATATTTGCCAGTTTATTTCCTGTACCAGTTGGTTTTCTATCCACAAATCTAGATCGGATATTTTTTCTCTCTCCCGTTACACTCAACCCATGCCAATTCCAACTAAGCACCTCTCTGTTTGTCATGTTTCTTTGTAATATAAAATAGCTTTTGAGCTAATGCATGTTTGCGCCACCACCACACTTCCTTTGTAGCAAAGCAAGCTAGCGTCACATGTCTTATTATTATTTCAAAATTTCTAGGAGCAGGCGAGCAGCACTTTTACGTTATGTGCGGAGTGGACCCCACCAAGGCACCAACCCACCCCTCAAAGAAAAAAGAAAAGGAAAATTCATGCATGCTCCATACATGAGATCCGAATCTGCTGTTTGTATGGGAGGCAAGCAGGGTTATTTTGTCTTGATTCGATCGTTACAAATCGATCGATCGATACAGACGGTTGTGATTTGATTCAGAGACAGATGCTTTGACCGTTAGATGAGTTTTGAACGATCCAGATCGAAACAAACAGAAAACAAGCCGAGATTTTACGAGCAGCAGATCCGGTTCCCCATACATTGGACTTACACTTTTTCTTCTTACTATCTATGATTTCTATAATTCTAAAAGAAGTAAGATTTATGAAGCTTGATGTTCAGTAATAATAGAAACACAAATAAAATGTGAAGTCAAATACAACTGGTAAATAATACTGTCGTTATCTCTAATACTGTGATTTCAAATACTACAAATAGAAACACAAATGAAATAGAAACACAACTGAAGATACTCCTGCAATGCCATGAGACAGGACAGATGTTGATGAGATCTGATTCTGTTTTATCATTTATTCTAACGAGGTGAATAATATTTTATGCATTTTAATAAATTAATGATACTATTCAATGTAATTGAAATCACACATCTACAAGCTCTCCAAATGCTCAACATATATACCAAAATCCGGTATCTTAGAACTGAATTATTGTACTTATTTAGTGGATCTATTTTTTTTTTACTGATTACTGTTTTGCATAGCTGTATCTAATTTTTTCGTACTTGATTACTGTTTTTTCATTTGTTCAAGTTGATTGATTTATATTTCTTCAAGCAAAAAAAGAATCATTAATATCAAAGCATGTCAGTTGTTGGATCTATTTATAAATTACACAGTGACTCTTAACAATCATAGAGTCACATGACTCCTACATGTCAAAAGTCTATACCTACAATTAGACAACAAATCAAAAGCACATATTTTATCGTGAAGGCAATTATTGTCTAGTTATCTTTTGACACTTTTGTGTTTTTTTTACATTTTGCCTTTCAATTAAAGAAACAGCGATAATTTCTTATCATGCAAACCACTAATTACATAATTAATAGTCTTTTATGTTCGTTTTTAATGCCGACAGCTTTGAATATATACACATTAATTTTTTTAAAAGATCATGTAACTAAAGCAAATACCTTTATATATATATATATATATATATATATATATATTTGTTTTCCCTTATAATTACCAGTCTGTTTGTTTATATATCATGTAACTTCTGAATTTTTTAAATACTGCTTGTAACAAGTACAAGGTAATTCCCTTGGCATTAATGAAAAGAGAAATAAAGGCATGCATCATGCATGCATGCATGACAGAGATGAAGATTCCAATCAAATTAAAACATACAGCAATGCACATGCATGATCACAGGCAGGAAGGTTCCTATCTCATTAGACATAAACAACCAAGCAATTAAAGTATATATAAAATAATATGTGATCTAATCATAGACTCTTTATTTATCTAGGCTTAATTAATTTAATGAGGCTAAGTGGACTTTATTACTGTCTGCTCTGATAATAATAATAATAGACATTCCCCCACCACTCTCATATTTAAGGTATCAGCTTAGGGATCAGTAAACTATATATTATAACCTCAAATGAAAATAAATAATCTATCAAATTAAGCTTTAGCATAATTTGGTTTCATCTTGATTAGTTTGTATATATATAGTTAGTTCATTGTATGTACACGCGGCAGTTTGTGGTTGGTGGATCTTTATCTGCTGTTATTACGTGAGGGGAAATTTGCAAAAGAAAAGAAAAGAAAAGAAAAGAAAAGAAAAGAAAAGAAAAGAAAAGAAGGGTTTCTCGCGCGCCTTCTCGTCGGGTTCACGGATCCGAATCTGCTGCTTAAATTTGAGTCAAACATTATTCTGTTTGTTTCGATTGGATCGTCATGAATCAATCGACCGTCACGAACGACTGTGATTTGATTCAAATGACAAATATTTTGATCGTTAAATGAATTTTGAACGGTTCAGATCGAAACAAACAGAAAATAAGATGAGATTATACAAGCAGAGGATTTTGATTTCCCGGTTCACGTGGCCAACTCACGCTTCATAGTTGTGGGTCCCACGATGGGACGGACTACCTGTGAACCGGGTTTATTTAAGTACGAAAAGTGCGTTTTAATGGCTCCACATCTTTTTTTGATTCATTAATGGCTCCACATCTACGTTCATGCAAGTAACATCGAATGCTTCCAAAACTTAATTTATGCACCTAGTAGGAACTTGATTTCTTTGTTAGATGATATAATTTCTAATTTCTTCGTTATAATTATAAACACAACCTTTAATCTTTGTACCGTATATCACGGTGAATTGTTCAAATTGCATGTTTGTTTGAAATCTGAAAATTAGCTTTACATAGTTTTAATAGTATTTTTTTTATATTTATGAAACATGAAAGTACAACATGCATGTATTTATTATTTATAGCATGACTTCGTATTTGAAATTACAGTGACTTGAAATATTTTTATTGTATCTATGTAAACTTCTCAAGATAAGTTCTATATTATTTGAATTGGTATGTACCAAATTACACACCGAACATAACAATTATATATATAAATATTATTTTCCTTTATTATAAATTTAGTAGGCGATTATTCTAAATTATTTGATTAGATCAATAATTATTTATAATAAACGTGATTATCATGTCTCTCCATATGTTGCTATTTTATATTTAACATAACAATTTTAGCTTAATATTATAGTTCATTTCATGTAATGATGATTTTGCCATAATTTACCACTAAGTTTGTTACTAGCAATCGAGAAATTAAGTGTTTAACACATTATGATTTATCACATATAATTTTTCTAGTTTGTAATCTTCACTTGATATTTTTAAATTAGTGTAGAAAATTTGCCTATGCATGAAATATTCTGATGTATGAAAAGATAATTTTTTTTAACTTTTGGGAAAAATAAAAGGGAATTGAAACTAAATATGTCCGGGTTCGAATCTGCTATTATTTCGAGGGAAAAAGAGAATTCTATTATTCATTTATAAATCATCAGATTAAAAACGAACGAACGGATCGTCACAGATGAAATTCAGGAGGCTTTTTGATATTGATCTGATCCATTAATTATAAATTAACAGTTCAGATTAAAAAAAAAAAATAGGAGATCTCAATCTAATATGTCCTGGTGTCAATCCAAAAAGATATTGGTGTTAGAACTAAAGGTGGTCCAAGTGCATATAGATCTAGAAAAACAAAGAAAGTAAAGCAACGTCACTGTCGTGAGTTGGGGAGAGGAGGCACGTGAGCGGAGCAGCAGCAGTTGGCTCTCACGTGCATAGATCCTTCGGCTGTCTCAACGAGACACGTGTCTGCGCGTGTTCTCTCGTTGTGGGCCCTACCTGGCCTCTAGGTGCTTTGTCGTTAGTCGTTACCCTCAACGTTAATCAACGGTAACGGACAAGTTTCCTGAACACGCCGTTAAATGTATAGTTAACGGAGGGTTATTGTGTGAAGTTTGTTATTTATAGTTAAGGTTGTAAATGAAACACCTGCATTGTTTTAATTATTTATTTATTGAAGGTGAAATTCGTGCCGCAAGAAACATAATTGGGTTGTGGTCAGCCGTCTCCTGTGTCAAAATCTGGTTTTTCTTGTTTTTACATTTTTTAAGTCTTTTAGATGAATTTTAGTCAAATAGTTAACGTGTAATTTATCAATTATGGTCGGTAAATTACTACAAACAGTTGACAGGCGGCATGAGACGGCAAGCACGTCGTGTTTATTCGTCACATTTTTGGTTATGCAGCGGCGAAAGCTATTAGATTTTAGTGAGATCAATACTAATAAGATTTATAGATAATAAGATTAAGAGCAAGACTAAAATAATATGCATAATATATTCTCTTTCGTTTTATGCATATAGATATAGCTCAATAAATTGAGATATAAGTTGCTTAATAAATTCTTCATATCAAAATATTGTAGAAAATCAAATTTCATAATTTTTATAGCTTTCTTGCTATTTTTTAAATATTTTTTAAAAACACGAAAGTGTCATTTCTGAGCAGTTTTTAAAAAATATTAAAAAAATAGCAAGAAAGCTCTAAAATCACGAAATTTGATTTCTTACAAAATTTTGATATGAAGAATTTATTCAGCAAGTTAAATCTCAATTTATTGAGCTTTATATATATACATAGGCGCATAATTCGTAATGTGATGTATTATGTATATTGTTTTAGTCTTGCTCTTAATTTGGAAAGACTATTTTACTGTAGCAACACTATAGATTTTATAGTAACTCTTTTTGCTAGTTTTTTTCTTCTTCTTTCGGGTGTGTGAAGGTCTGGATTTGATTTGAAATTAGCATGTTTCATATCGGCCTTCTGATCCAGAGGTTGATAGATCTTCCTTTTTTATTGTGGTAGTTCGGATGCATTTTCGTGTAGAAGCTCGAAATTCGTTGATGACAGCGAGCAGCGTGGGTTGTTCACCAAATGTCGTCATTTGTTGGCACGTTATATCGCCCGCCTCATTTTTCCTCGAGAACATATGCCTTCTCTCACTTCTTCGCTCTGCTCTTTGGTGATCTTGTGGGGTCCCGCCACGTGTGTTCTTGAGTTATGCATTTTTCCATTGTTGGGTCCGCCCAGCGGCTCTTTGGATTTTTCTTTAGGTGGGTTTGGGTTGGTTTCTTTTCATTTTTTTACTCGCGTGCTGTTTTGGTCCTACTTTTTTAAGACCTGAGAGGCCTCATTACGATCGGCCTAGGCAAAGCTATTAGGCATTGACCCACTTGTGATGACCCGCCTCCGACTGATCTTAATGAGCATATAAATACATAGTTAGGACAAGAAATTAGAGGTTAATGTTTACACACATGTATGCTTTGGTTAGCTACTCTCATATTTTCTCTCTTCTCGCCTTTGTAATCTCTCTCGTCACTTCTTCTCTATTGCCTTTCATTTTGATTGTGATATGTCCATAGTCGTGCAACACCGATCATTTTGTACCATTCTTGAAGAAATTGTCTCTTGTTGCACCACCAAGGCTATCTCATCGGTTGCGCTTGTGCTCACAACGGTGTGCATGCCTTCATCTCATCTTACACTACAAATATCAACATTAGAATCTACATCTATTAGTTTTGTTCCTATTGACATCAAGTCTTCATCGAAATGTCTCAAAAGAGTGTTCTACATTTAAAAAGCATTTGACTTTTCATGAAATTCGGTGATAGACTCATCAACCAAGTACAACAATACATTTACAGCATAATTATTATCTCTCTTTGAATTTTTAGAATTTTCGGTCAAGATAGTGGTGCCTACTTTATAGGTTGGTGCATAGTATTTATTTACCATATACCATACTTCAAGTGCTTCTAGGTAGCTTTTCATTGATATTTTTCAATATGAGAAATTATAACAATCTGGCTCAAATATTGGAGGTTCTTCTTGTTGGATTAAACTCATCTCTTATTTGACAATTTGTAAAACAAACCAGTATTAACCTTGCACAATTGAGTTTTGGTGAGATGCAGGTTAATATAAGGACAACATGATTTTGCAAATGCTCAAACATGCTTCACACAAGTCAAGACATGCTCAAGACATCAAGAGATGGCTTCACAGAGCCTAGTGTTGCTGTAACGCTTCCCAAACTCGTCACAATGGGTCAGCAACCAGTCATAACGGGTGTCCAACCTGTCACAACGGGTTAGAAGGAGCTGAGCTGAGCAGAGAAGGTGTTTTACAGAGCCAGGCGTTACTGTAACGCTCCAAAGACGCGTCATAACGTCTTGCCACCCATTATAATGGGTTTCTTGTTGTGTATAACAATTTCTTCGTATTTATCGATTTACAAATCTTGAATTTTACCGTGTATTTGTGTTTGAGATTTTGTGTATGTCATTCATAGCAAAAGAGGAGCTGCAAACAAGACTTTTCAAGCACGTTCAAGATTAAACATCAATATTAAATGTAAAATTATTTGTAACTTTGTTAATTAAGGTGTTGTGAGATTGAGAAGTCCAATCCAGAACTCAACCGTTAGCTAACGGTTACAACCGTTGGTAACAGTTGGTTCATTTGAAAAACAAGCAAAAATCTTTTTCAGCCCATGATTCCAGTTCACAATAGTTATCCAACGGTTTACAACTGTTGGTAACAATTGTTCATTTGACTCGGTCCTGAATTTCACAGTTTCTGCATTTTGTGTTTCAACTAACAATCGTTAGCCAACAGTTATAACCATTGGTAACGATTAGTTCAGCGTTTCCAGAAAAAATTATGATTATCACTAACCGTTACTAACGATTATCAACCGTTAGTAACGGTTCGCTCCGACAGATAGTTTTGGAAGCCCTAATTATGCATCTCTATATAAAGAGAGAATTATTTCTTTCTCATCTCTCTTGATCAATTTGAATTTCCAACAGCCACAACTTTCAAAACTCCATTGTTAAGCCAGAACTCCATTAAATCTTCTCAAGCTCTCTTGACCTTAATTAGCAAAAATCTTGAGTGATCCTTGAGAAAGCTTTGTAACTCTATTATTTAGCCTTTTGTGCTCTCATTCGAGTCTAGTCTCTAACTTTGTGTGTAAAGAGCTAGATCTCAACCTTGTACAAGAACTATTTGGTGATTAGTGTAAACGGCTCGATCTCGTTACCAAGTCGGGGGATCGGGAGTTCCAGAGAGTAGGCTCGTCAATAGCCGAACTCCGTTAACATATCGGTGTCACGCGTCTTCGATTTGTTTTATCATTCCTCAACTCTTTTATTTACTTATGTTTTTTAGTTTAATTGAGTTATTTTTGTTGGCATAAGAAAATTTGAGTAAGCCATTAAAATTGAATTGTGCATTTTATATTAAATAAACCTAAAAATCGAATTGTTACCTATTCACCCCTCTCTAGGTTTATCAAAGTGGTATCAGAGCACGTTGGGTTTGCTAAATAGAATTGTTTTTAGTTCACAAACTAAGATCCAAGTATGGCTACCTATAGGCATGTCAAGGAACCCCCGGTTTGGGGTGCAAATTGCAAAAATTTTGGTCACTGAAAACGATGTATGGTGAATTATTTAGAGATATGTGACCTTTGGGAAGTCGTAGTAGACAAGTATGTTCCAAAATATAATACCGAAACCGGTAAACTTGATGTCATGTGTCTACTAAAGAAAACGAACAATGATGCCACCATATATGCAATCTTATCATCGGTTAGTGAAACCATAGCACCAATTTTTGGTAACCTCAATAACGCTCATGATATGTTGCAAGTTCTTTTAAAACGGTACGAGGTAAAATAACCAAATTAAAAAGAACAAGTGGCCGATTTAGACACTAGGTATGAGAACTTTAGGATTGAAGAAAACAATAGTATTGAGGATATGTATCATAGACTTACTATTCTCATTAAAAGTTGCTCCAAATCTGTAGCAAAATTGCAACAAAATTGCACAAAATTTGCAGAAAAATTTCAGCAAAATTGCTTCAAAATTACAGCAAAATTGTAGCAAAATTACAACAGAATTGCAGAAAAATTGTACAAAAATTGTAATGTAAAGATTGAGAGCAAGACGATCAAGCAACAAAGACAAAAAGAAGAAAAAAACAACAATAAAAGACGACTTCACACAAATGACAAGGTTTCAAAAACATAAGAACAAAAAGAAAATAGAACGAAGGAAACAACTAAAGAAGAAAGGATAAAGAAGACAAAGATGACACAGACAAATAAATATAAAGGAAGAAAAAGCGAGATATAAGGAAGACAACTGTACAGATTGATTTCAAAATCTTTTTGCAGAGATTCACACATCAGGTCAATATCCAAGAAATTTAAGGCGTGAATCTAGGAAACACGCAAAAAAACACCTTGAAAATAGGCGCAAAAGATTCTCAATCAGGAAAATCTTGGAAACAGACGACAGTTCAAAATCTTGGGATACTTTTTTATTCTTTACTATGCCACCTTTTACTTTTTTCACTTTTTAGGTACCTGCTTTTAGCAACTCCCAATTTTCATTGGAAACTCACCCATGCATGGTTTTTTCCCGATGAAACCACGATATTGAGGCCCAACGTTGCGAATTTTTTTTCCTTTTCTTTACTATTTTTTCCAGGAACTTTATGTAAGCCTAAGGGCACACAAATTAAAAAAAAAGACTTTGAAAGTCTTTATGATAGCGCATGTATTAATTAGCAGAGTTGTTAATTAGCGGAGCTAATTAATAGGCGAATTACTTAGCTGAGTTAGCTAACTCGTAATTTATTTTGTTACTTCAATTAAGCCTTCCGTGTACTTATAAGTAAGTACATGTGGCAGAATTAACACCTCCTTGTGCTAGTTATATTTTCTGGGGTGTGACATGAAATCTTTGTTTTTCCTTTCAGACAGACAATGTACTCTGAACATGTGATGCTACCGGAATTTTGAACAACTAGAAATGTAGTCGCCTTTTCAATTTCCTTACGAACAATAGCAAAGATACATGGTGTGTAGTTGCATGCGGCTGATTTCTCGAGATTCTGGACAGATGTCGTTAAAATCGATTCTGTTTGAGATGCTTTGCAATCTAACTTAGCCTCATTTGTGCGCATGTGTGTAAGACACTGCTCCAGTTGTTGGACAACCTTACACAAAGACATCTTACTATTCATATACATGTGGAGCTTAGAATTGAGACTCTCGTTTCTCTGACTAGTTGGCATCCCTAAAAACACCTTTTTGTTTACAAAAGTCCTGGCCCATAAATGTTTTGAAGCATTAATATTACTCAGCCAACGTCTGATACTTGATCTTTTACTCGCTTTATCCTCAAACTCATGCCACTTGTGCTCAAATTCTTCGGGACTGTATGCCTCGCTCATCAACTTATGGAACATTCGCAAGACACTTGCACCACAAAGATATTTCTTTGCATTTCCTCCCATATGCCATGAGCATAACCTGTGTGTTGTGCCCCTTAAAACAATTTTAATGGCCTCGCGCATTGCAAGGTCACCATCTGTAATTACATATTATGGTCATACCTGGTACATGGTCTTTATTAACGCTACAAGCAACGATAATTGTGATTACAGATATTAACTCATATGATTTTTATCCTCGCGAGAAACAATGCTGCATGCAACGATAATTGTGCTCCAATGATGATTGATCCTAGAAAAGGGACCACTACCATGTTATACCGGTTCAGTTTGTATGTGCTGTAAAAAATAATCACATCTCCGAAGTTTGCATAATCGACTACAGATTAACCGTCAGCCCAAAAAAGTCTAGTTAGATGCTAGTCTTTTGTATCACATTTGAAATAGAAATTTGGATCTACTTTCTTCCTCTCCTTGAAATACTTTAGTACTGAATCTGCATCATCCACAAGCATTGCTGACAGCTCATGATCAAAGCTAAAGTTATAAAACTTCTTTGACAAACCGTGATCTTCATAGCCACCACTCCTTCGTTCCGTAAAATCTAATATCTGGCAATTACAAACACCAGAGTCTTGAAAAGTGAATATCTCACACTTCTGCGCTTCATCAATTTTACAATAGGATCGTAGGAAATGAGCGGTATCTCGAGGCTCTAAACTATGGTTGTGGTCATCTGTATAGTCACTCACTCACCACCTTTCGAGTTTTGTATCAAGACGGATGCATAGCTCAACAGGACAACCACAATGAGATAGTATCGGAGCTGGTATCTTTCGATCTAGCTTATCTAAGTACTTCTTCTCTCGATAACCAAATCTGTTGCAGTAAAACTGATGAAATATAATGATGCCACTTGTTGGATCTTTTCTAATTATGTTCTTCCTTATGTTGAACCCCTTCTTCTTTGCATAATTGTTGTAAAACTCGTAAGCTTCTTCTTTGCTTGAGAAAGTCATATTAATGATGTTTTTATACTCTTTCAATGATGCCATGTCGACTTTATTACCCTATAAAAGTTTATCGAACAAAGTAAAGATTAGTAGAATGTTTTTAATAAAAGTGATAAAACATACAACCAGTAGTTTCAACCAGCAGTTTGAGCTAGCAGTTTCAACCAGATTAATGCATTCCCTTAAGAAATAAAAAATAGTACCAAAAGCAGGCAACCCTCAAACCAAGGACCAACTTTTGGAATTACGTTCAAATACATTAACCCCATGCCTTGAAACATGCGACTGATGCTCTTCTAGCATGAGAACAATAAAAAATAAGTTACTTGGAGGTTGTCGAATCAAACTTTCAAAGAATGAAAGGAGAAACTCGTGCAAGGACGAGTGGTGCCAGAATCAGAATCAAGGGAGAGATGTGGAGGCAGCAAAATAGAGTGGCTCGTGGCTTCGTGCGGAGTAGACAAACATGTGTTGTGGCTTCGTGCGAAGTGAAGAGGCGAGGCGGAAAATGAGAGACGAACATGCAGAGGTGGGAGATGGGTGTGCCAGAGATTTTTCGTAAAAGAGGGTTTCTATGTGCACAAGGGCCCAACTTGGCCCCCTGTCAGTTCTGCCCTCCCTGGCGTAATTCACGTTGCCCTAGTGGCGGAGCGGAGATACGATGCGAGTTGAAGATGGAGAGAAAAGATAGAGGAGAATTGGGCTGTGGAGAGTAGATAACGGAGAAAGAAAGAGACTAGCGAAGAAATTAGCGAAATACTACAGTGTCTATTTTGCCCTATACAAATTTCTATAAAATGAACAGTTGTGATTAATTCAAATAGAATTTGAATTAAAAAAAATCTATCATACCAAACTCACTCTTTGTATTTTATTAAAAACTTAATCATTTATATTCAAGTGAAGCAGTAAGTAAGAAATGTTTGGTTTACTTCTAGCATTAGTTCCAAAATTACAATTAGAAATTATATTAGAACAAGGATGTGATGCTTCACAAAGCATTACTTATACAATACTTTGATTTTGTATCTTTAATTTTAAAGTTGAAACAATCGATCTAAATCATTCAATGTGATTCTTAAATTGAAATCTCATTGGTGACCAAATTTTTACATTTTTAGAACTTTTAACTATTTTTTAGAGATGTGAGAAATCATGAATATTGGATTGTCCAGAAATAGATAGATTATTCAAATTTTGATCCTCTTTAAGAAAATTTAAAAAATATAAAATTTAGTCTCTGAAGAAATTTCAATATGAAGAACATTTCTAATGGTTTGAATCGATCATTTGATTTTAAAAGTTAAGATACAAAAACAAAGTACGGTATGAGACGGTGCTTTGTGAAGTATCATAATCTCACTCATCATATTTTCACTCATAAATGTAAATTGTAATTTTATTATACTTCAGATGGTTATTTTTCGTTTATTTAAAATAGAAATAATGTAATATAACAATCCAATAAAATAAATAAGTTGAGCTGATGTAATGTTCATGGTTTAAAAAAGTTTACAAATTATAGCAAATAATTTGAAAATTAACCTTAGAAGTCATAATCTTCCAGGCGTGCAAACATATAAATAGCAAAGCCACCAGGGCCCACTAAAAACTAGTCTGGCGATTTGTATTGCAAATGATGGCATCATGTGCATACCATATCTTGAATCTGCTCAATTCTCTGCATGTCTTTTTGGATTCGAATTTCCGAAGATGATACAGATCATTGTGTTAGATGTTATTTAAAAATATATTAAAAATTATGTCACAATATGTTTTCGCGTGCTCTATAAATTCCCTCAAACATTGTTAAAAGAAATTACTTGGTCTGATACTCTGATGATGTATTTTCTTTTATGGAAGATGATATATTTATTTTCAAGGATTAGCTGTATGCTAAAGCAATAGAATTACCCCAAAAATTCGGACTTGCTAAATTTCTACACGAAGGTTGCACGAGATTTCTAATCGTGCTTAGAATGTGATTTTTCAAAATCACACTGAAAAATAATTTAAGAAAAAGGAAAATAAAAAAAAGTTGAGCGAAAACATAGAGAAAGAAAGAGAGGCAAGGTTGGTAGGATGGGAAATGGATAAAAAGAACATTGCTTTTTTATGTGCGTATCGAGTGGGAGCTACGAATCTTTGACAAAGTGCGATGCTAGGAGCCTACGACAGAGACATCTTGCCAACTGTGCGCACGTGCGTCTGGTGGGACCGTGGGAAGTTCACACGTGAGTGCGTTTACTAGTCTCTGCCATTCTTCTTCAGTTTTTATCTCATTCTTCACTTATTAGATGTAGGATCCGTTTGACACACTAGCAATATCAGAATAGATTTTTATTTCAACATGAAATAATTGTCAAATGTGTTTTAAAAGAATAAAATATTAATAAAATAGGCTATTTCGATCAGTGGCGGAGCCACGTTAAGTCAGAGGTGCAGCTGAATCCTCCTGGAAAAATAAATTTAAAAAATGATCATATATATCATGTTTTTTTTCAAAAATAACCATATATTTCGATTTTTTTTACAAATGACCGTGTAAGATAAGTTTTTTTAGAATAATCATCATTTCGAACCCCCTGAAAAAAAATCGTAAATCTTGAACCTCCCTGACGAAAATCCTGAATTCGTCCCTGATTCCGGTATTCCATCATATAGATGGAATAGCGGAATACACTGTTCCGTATGACTAACCAACCAAATTTGCAATGAAATCCTCTAGGGCTCAGAAAATTTCTTTTGGTTCCTCCCAGTCTCGTATTAGTGTTATTTTTGGTGATCCAAACACACTCTTAAAAAATATTTAATAGATAATAATATTGATTTAGTTGATATTAAAGAAACAAAAAAGAGGATTTCTCAAATAGAAATCTTATTTCTTTGAGCTCTTCTATTAATGTATGAAAATTTCTATCTTCAAAAGATAATTCAAGGAGTATTTTGTTAGGGATCAATGATTCTTAATATTTTAGACTTCATAAAAAAAAATTCTTTGTTACTGTATCACATAAAAACAAATTTAATGATTCTACTTGGTCTTTCACTGTAGTGTATGGCCTGTCTTGTCTAAACATAAAAAATATTTTTTCCAAGAATTAAAAGAGGTAATAGACACTGGATCATAGTGATATCCGAAATAAAAAATACGAAGTGGCATTAACTCTGAATATTCACTAAAAACGGTAATAAAAGACTGAAAATTTTGAAAAATAATCTATTTTCAATTTAATACCAATTTTTTGTTAAAATTCTATGTTAAAAGTTACTTTTAACACCAAATTCTAAGAAGCAACGAGTGTTAAAAACCTTTATCCCCTGTGTTTGTTAATATTCAGTGTTAACTTTTAACATCGAATTTTACATACTAACCGGTGTTAAAAGTTTTAACACCGATTTATTTTAAAAAATCTGTATTAAATATTTGTATTTAGAAAACTCACGCCTCCAGTATATTTTTCTGTCTCTCCCTCTTTTTTATATCTGTCTCTCTATATATATTGTTTTTCTTCTTCTTCTAACTTATCTGTAATTATTGTTCTTCTTTCTTCTTTGTAAAAAATGGTGAGATTTGAAGAGAGTGGATCTGAAGACGCGACAGGCCGCCATTGTTCTTCTCTCTATATCAGATGCAAACATTGGTTTTTCTTTGTCGTGCATTTAATCTTCTAATTTAATTTTTGAATTCTGTTGTAGATTTTTTTATTCTTTTTATTTGATAGATCTTGTTCTATTTATTTATTTATATATGTTCTATTGTTCTATTTTACTTTTTATTTTTAATTAATCTTCTATTTTTATTTCTATTTTCTTCTCTTTTGTTCGTTCTTTTGTTTTTGTTAGAGATTGGTCTATTTATTTATTTTTTACTTTTTATTTATAATTAATCTTCGATTTTCTTTTGTTATCTTATTTTTGAATTGAATTTGAAATTTGAATTTAAAATTTAAAATGAAATTTAAAATTTGAAATGAAATTTAAAATTTAAATTTGACAACTGTCAGATTCTCTTTCTACCACTGACGTCCTGACACCAGTTGTCAGATTGCAGAATGTATAATTTTTTGTTTATTTTTATTTAACATTTAACACTAATTTTGTATTTATATTCGAAGTTATAACTTTTGACACCGAATATTAGTAATAAAACGGTGTTAAAAGTAAAACTTATAAGCCAATTATTAATAAAAATACTTTTAGCAGCAATAAAATCAGAAATAAAATCCATTTTTTGGTAGTGACGTGTTAGCAGCAATTTGGATCATCTCTACTACATATCCAATTTGATACTATATATATCCAATTTGATATATACATGTGGATGTGTGATTCTCTGCTCTTTTTTCTTTTTCCTGGGTCTTTATCTTATTTTTTTCTTTTCTGATTCGGCCTGTTGACTTTAAAAGGTCCTTTTCTTTTATGCTTTTCTAATTCGACCTCTTGATATTAAATGGACGAACAAAACGATCTGTAGAAACCTGCTTTATAATTAATTTGAGTTATTAGATAAACATTAAATCATTCAGATAAAAAAAAGAAAAAGAAAATATCTCAATTGACAATTCACAGGAAAGAGAGTCTTGGAATCAATTTCACGTTTTTCTCTTTAAGAAATGTTGATATATATGTCTGTTTAAGACATTTTCATTATTTATTTATTTGAGAAGAATTCGATAGTGGGACGCAACTTTAAGTACTATGAATGATGCATTTTATTGCACTTGCAACACGGTGCTTCGCAAAAGAGGTCGAGATTTTTCCAAGCTTGAGGTCGCGACACATCACACATCATACAAATGCAAAAGCAGAAGTCAAATTTTGGAACTTATCACACTTTCTGTGGGCTCGCCTTAAGTGGTCAGGACTCGGGGTTCGATCAAACTTAATTAAAAAACAAACTAAAAGCAATCTTTTATATATAAAATTCACTCCGGAGATAGAAGCAATTCTTTGCTGAAAAAGTTATTTCTCGTACTAGAATATGATGTTTTATAGAAATTTTTTTAAAGGTACTCAATCATAAATGAAGTATTCTGATCAGAAATATTTTTCATAGTAAGATAAATGCATAGTAGTGTTCTTTTGATCATTTACTATTCATAAATGATATATTCGGAAATGAAGCACATAGAGTGGTATTTTATGCTTCTTCGTGGTATTATAGTGAATGGTTACCACTACTATATGAAGTACTCGAAGAAAAAACACTTCTCGTAATAGCAATGGCAGATGTAGCATTCTCCAGGGGTAGGCGCGTGCCTACCCCTGGATTCTAAAATTCGCCATACGCTCAATAATATTTAATACGGTGCCAACCCCTGAATTAATATTGTGTCTACCCATGCTTCAGACTCGTTCAATATTTTTTTGGCTCAAACTAAGATCGTTGATCCTCTCTTTGCTCTCTTTGCAAATCGTTATTTTTGACAGACTTAACAACTCTGGATGGATCGTCCCTCTCATCCCCCCTCTGACCCGAGTCGCAAATCACCATCAGTTCGAAGCCTCGAACCCTAACCCTAAGCAACTAAGCCCAAAGTTGTGAGTCGTGATCATGTGTGCCTCATCGAACCTCCATAGTTGGCGTATGGCGAGTCCCTCAAACCCTCAACACTCGAATCCTTCAATGTCAAAATAAATGCAAATTTCATAAATTTTCACATGAGATACAAATTTTCATTCTAAGCTTGTTTCAATTGTTAAATGTATCATACCACGATATATGTTTCAGACATTCAGTTGTTACTACTATACATACTTAGATATATGATTCACTTGTTATTATAAAATATTAATGCTAAAGATAAATGACAAATAAGCAAATTTCATCATTAAAAAAGACTACCGATTGAAATATAAAAAACATAACAATATAATAAAAATCAACCAATTTAAGTACTATATGTAAGACTACCGATTGAAATATAAAAAACATAACAATATAATAAAAATCAACCAATTTAAGTACTATATGTGAAGTGATCATTACTCAACTTCATA
The DNA here is from genome assembly GCA_964058865.1 of Eleocharis quinqueflora. Lineage (NCBI taxonomy): Eukaryota > Viridiplantae > Streptophyta > Magnoliopsida > Poales > Cyperaceae > Eleocharis > Eleocharis quinqueflora. Next base: position 116,980 of record CAXKVX010001152.1, read on the forward strand.
AATAGTAAAAGAAATTTTGCTACACAACTTTGTCTATCTAACAAAAAAAAATGTCATTTTGAGTTTTATTTCAATATGATCATATTGGTTCTAGACTTTTAGTTCAGTTTATCTGAGGTTAATCAATTGATATTACTTTAATTCATTTATTGTTTAATTATTAGTTGATATTTTTATTTTGAACATTGTCAGTCGATGTTTTAGTATGTCGGTGTGAGAAATATGCTGAATTGAAAGAAGGTACACAACACCTTGTCAAAAAATATTAGAGTATGTCGGCTTGATTTAACGTCATCGATTTGATTTAATTTTGTAGGTGTTATTATATTATAGTTATATTTAATTTTCTAATATTTAAGGGAAAATTAGTTCTATGCCACTATAAATTTTGAAAATCGTCAAAATACCATTCAAAAAAATTATCAAAATGTCACTATCGGCACCCGATCTCTATACAAAAAAGTGACTGATACTGGCATTTTGACAAACAAAAAAATTCTGAGTGAAATTTTGATAATTTTTAAGTTTTATAGTGAAAAAAAAAAAACAAATGCCCCTAAATGGTGCCTACCCCTATTCATAATCCTAGATCCGCCACTGCGTAGTAGGTTAGGATGCTTTGTAATGTTTTTTGAAACTTTACCACCCATAAATGAAGTAATCCAATCTGAAATACTTCTCGTAGTAGGATAAATGCTTTGTGATGTTTTCTTTAATGTTTACCACCCATAAATGAAAAACTTTAATCAGAAACACTTCTCATAAAAAGATAAGATGCTTTGTGGAGTTTTCTTCATTAGTTATAACTCATAAATGAAGTAATCTAATCTGAAACACTTCACGTAGCATAATTGAAGTACTCTTATCAGAATCACTCATAAATTAAGTACTCGAACATGAAACACATAGAGGGGTTATCTATGCTTCTTCGTCGTGTTTTAGTGAATGATTACAACACTTAAATGAAGTGCTCGCAGAAGAAACTCTTCTCGTAGTAAGATATGATGATTTGCAGAGCTTTTTTTTAAAGGTACCCAATCATAAATGAAGTACTCTGATCAGAAACATTTCTCGTAGTAGGTTAGGATGCTTTGTGGTGTTTTCTTGAAACTTTATCACCCATAAATGAAGTAATCCGATCTGAAATACTTCTCGTAGTAGGATAAAAGCTTGGTGATGTTTATCTTTAATGTTTACCATCAATAAATGAAGTACTTTGATCGGAAACTCTTCTCATATAAGAATAAGATGATTTGTGGTGTTTTCTTGATGGGTTATAACCCATAAATGAAGTAATCGGATATGAAACACTTCTCGTAGCTAAATAAAATGCTTTCTTGTGTTTCCTTTAATGGTTACCTCACATAATTGAAGTACTCTTATCAGAGTCACCCATACATTAAGTACTCGGACATTAAGCACATAGACTGGTTTTCTATGCTTTTTCGTCATGTTTTAGTGAATGATTACAACACTTAAATAAAGTACTCGCGGAGGAAACTCTTCTCGTAGTAAGATATGATGTTTTGGAGAATTTTTTTAAAGATAACCAATCTTAAATGAAGTACTCTGATCAGAAACACAGCTTCTCATAGTAGGATAAATGCTTTGTGATGTTTTCTTTAATGTTTACAATCCATAAATGAATTACTTAGATAAGAAACACTTCTCGTAGTAGAATAAGATGATTTGTGGTGTTTTTTGGATTGTTTACCACCCATAAATGGTGTAATCAGACATGAACCACATAGATTGGAATTCTATGCTTCTTCGTGGTGTTATAGTGAATGGTTACCACCACTATATGAGGTACTCGAAGAACAAACACTTCTCGTAGTAGGCTAGAATGTTTTGTGGTATTTTCATGAAACTTTACCATGCATAAATGAATTAATCCGATCTGAAACACTTCTCGTAATAGGACAAATGCTTGGTGATGGTTTTTTTAATGTTTACCACCCATATATGAAGTCCCTTGATCAGAAACACTTCCCATATAAGGATAAGATGATTTGTGGTGTTTTCTTGATTGGTTATAACTCATAAATGAAGTAACCTAATCTGAAACACTTCTTGTAGCAAGATAAGATGCTTTGTGGTGTTTTCTATAATGGTTACCACCCATAATTGAAGTACTCTTATCAGAATCATCCAAAAATTAAGTACTCAGACATGAAGCACATAGAGTGGTTTTCTATGCTTTTTCGTACTGTTTTAGTGAATGGTTACAACACTTAAATGAAGTACTCGCAGAAGAAACTTATCTGGTAGTAAGATATGATGTTTTATGAAGCTTTTTTTTAAAGGTATCCAATCATAAATGAGTTACTCTGATCAGAAATACTTTTCATAGTAGGATAAATGCTATTTTGTGTTTTCTTTAATGTTTACACCCATATATAAAGTACTTAGATAAGAAACACTGCTCGTAGTAGAATAAGATGATTTGTGGTTTTTCTTGATTGTTTACCAACCATAAATGATGTACTCGTACATGAAGCACATGTAGTGGCATTTTATGCTTCTTCATGGTATTATAGTGAATGGTTACCACCACAATATGAAGTACTTGAAGAAGCAACACTTCTCGTAGTAAGCACATATAGGATAAGATGATTTGTGGTGTTTTTTTTAATCTTTACCACCCATAAATAACGTAATCCAATCTGAAACACTTCTCGTAGTAGGATAAATGCTTTGTGATATTTTCTTAAATGTTTACCACCCATAAATGAAGTACTTTGATCAGAAACACTTCCCATATAAGGATAAGGTGCTTTGTGGTGTTTTCTTGATTGGTTATAACTCATAAATGAAGTAATATTATCTGAACACTTCTCGTAGCAGGATAAGATGCTTTGTAATGTTTTCTTTAATGATTACCTTCCGTAATTGAAATACTCTTATCAGAATCCCCCATAAATTAAGTACTCGAACATTAGCACATAGAGCGGTTATCTATGCTTCTTCGTCGTGTTTTAGTGAATGGTTACAACACTTAAATGAAGTAGTCACAAAAGAATCTCTTCTCGTAGTAAGATATGATGTTTTGTGTATTTTTTTAAAGTTACCCAATCATAAATGAAGTACTCTGATCAGAAATACTTCTCATAGTATGATAAATCTTTGTGATGTTTTCTTTAATGTTTAGCATCCATAAATGAATTACTTAGTTAAGAACCACTTATCGTAGTAGAATAAGATGATTTGTGGTGTTTTATTTAATGTTTACCATCCATAAATGAATTACTTAGTTAAGAAACACTTCTCGTAGTAGAATAAGATGATTTGTTGTGTTCCCTTTAATGATTACCTTACATAATTGAAGTACTCTTATCAGAATCGTTAATAAATTAATTACTCGGATATGAAACATATAGAGCGGTTATCTATGCTTCTTCGTCGTGTTTTAGTGAATAGTTACAACACTTAAATGAAGTAGTCGCAATAGAAACTCTTCTCGTAGTAAGATATGATGTTTTGGGTATTTTTTTAAAGGTCAATCATAAATGAAATACTCTGATCAGAAATACTTCTCATAGTAGGATAAATGTTTTGTGATGTTTTCTTTAATGTTTAGCACCCATAAATGAATTACTTAGTTAAGAAACAATTCTCGTAGTAAAATAAGATGATTTGTGGTGTTTTCTGGATTGTTTACCGCCCATAAATGGTATAATCGGACATGAAGCACATAGAGTGGTATTCTATTCTTCTTCGTGGTGTTATAGTAAATGGTTACCACCACTATATGAGGTACTCGAAGAACAAACACTTTTCGTAGCAGGCTATGATGTTTTGTGGTATTTTTTTGAAACTTTACACCCATAAATGAAGTAATCTGATCTGAAACACTTCTCGTAGTACGATAAATGCTTGGTGATGTTTTCTTTAATGTTTACCACCAATAAATGAAGTGCTTTGATCGGAACCACTTCCCATATAAAGATAAGATGCTTTGTGGTGTTTTCTTGATTATTTATAACCCATAAATGACTTAACAAGTTAACATGATATGAAACACTTCTCGTAGCATGATAAGATGCTTTGTGGTGTTTCCTTTAATGGTTACCACACATAATTGAAGTACTCTTATCAGAATCATCCATAAATTAAGTACTCAGACATGAAGCACATAGAGTGGTTTTCTATTCTTCTTCGTCGTGTTTTAGTGAATGGTTACAACACTTAAATGAAGTACTCGTTGAAGAAACTCTTCTCGTATAAGATATGATGTTTTATGGAGCTTTTTTTAAAGGTACCCCATCATAAATGAGGTACTCTGATCAGAAACACTTCTCATAGTAGGATAAATGCTATTTTGTGTTTTCTTTAATGTTTACACCCATATATAAAGTACTTAGATAAGAAACACGGCTCGTAGTAGAATTAGATGATTTGTGGTTTTTCTTGATTGTTTACCACCCATAAATGATGTTCTCGTACATGAAGCACATGTAGTGGTATTCTATGGTTCTTCATGTTGTTATAGTGAATGATTACCACTACAATATGAATTACTTGAAGAAGAAATACTTCTCGTAGTAAGCACATATAGGATAAGATGATTTGTGGTGTTTTCTTAAAATGTTACCACCCATAAATAATATAATCCAATCTGAAACACTTTTCGTAGTAGCATAAATGTTTTGTGATGTTTTCTTTTATGGTTACCACCCATAAATGAAGTACTTTAATCAGAAACACTACCCATATAAGGATACAATACTTTGTGGTGTTTTCTTGATTGATTATAAACCATATATGAAGTAATCTTATCTAAACACTTCTCGTTGCAGGATAAGATGCTTTGTGGTGTTTCCTTTAATGATTACCTTCCATAATTGAAGTACTCTTATCAGAATCCCTCATAAATTAAGTACTCGGACAAGAAGCACATAGAGCGGTTATCTATGCTTCTTCGTCGTGTTTTAGTGAATGGTTACAATACTTAAATGAAGTAGTCGCAGAAGAAACTCTTCTCGTAGTAAGATATGATGTTTTGGGTATTTTTTTTAAAGGTACCCAATCGTAAATGAAGTACTCTGATCAGAAATACTGCTCATAGTAGGATAAATGTTTTGAGATGTTTTTTGTAATGTTTACCACCCATAAATGGTGTAATCAGACTTGAAGCACGAAGAGTGGTATTCTATGCTTCTCCGTGGTGTTGTAGTGAATCGTTACCACCACTATATGAGGTACTCGAATAACAAACACTTTTCGTAGCAGGCTAGGATGTTTTGTGGTATTATCTTGAAACCTTACACCCATAAATGAAGTAATCTGATCTGAAATACTTCACCTAATAGGATAAATGCTTGGTGATGTTTTCTTTAATGTTTACCACCCATAAATGAAGTGCTTTGATCAGAAACACTTCCCATATAAGGATAAGATGCTTTGTGGTGTTTTCTTGATTGGTTATAACCCATAAATAAAGTAATCTGATCTGAAAAACTTCTCGTAGTAGGATAAATGCTTTGTGATGTTTTCTTTAATGTTTACCACCCATAAATGAAGTACTTTGATCAGAAACACTTCCCATATAAGGATAAGGTGCTTTGTGGTGTTTTCTTGATCAGTAACTCTTCCATATAGTGAATGGTTACCCCCACAAAAAGGATAAGATGATTTGTGGTGTTTTCTTGAAATGTTACCACCCGTAAATAACGTAATCAAATCTGAAACACTTCTCGTAGTAGGATAAATGCTTTGTGATATTTTCTTTAATGTTTACCACCCATAAATGAAGTACTTTGATCAGAAACACTTCCCATATAAGGATAAGGTGCTTTGTGGTGTTTTCTTGATTGGTTATAACTCATAAATGAAGTAATATTATCTGAACAGTTCTCGTAGCAGAATAAGATGCTTTGTGGTGTTTTCTTTAATGATTACCTTCTGTAATTGAAGTACTCTTATCAGAATCCCCCATAAATTAAGTACTCGAACATGAAGCACATAGAGCGGTTATCTATGCTTCTTCGTCGTGTTTTAGTGAATGGTTACAACACTTAAATGAAGTAGTCACAAAAGAAACTCTTATCGTAGTAAGATATGATGTTTTGTGTATTTTTTTAAAGGTACGCAATCGTAAATGAAGTACTCTGATCAGAAATACTGCTCATAGTAGGATAAATGCTTTGTGATGTTTTCTTTAATGTTTACCATCCATAGTTGAATTACTTAGTTAAGAAACACTTCTCGTAGTAGAATAAAATGATATGTGGTGTTTTCTGGATTGTTTACTGCCCATAAATGGTGTAATCGGACATGAAGCACAAATAGTGGTATTCTATGCTTCTTCGTGGTGTTATAGTGAATGGTTACCACCACTATATGAGGTACTCGAAGAACAAACACTTTTCGTAGCAGGCTAGGATGTTTTGTGGTATTTTCTTGAAACTTTACATCCATAAATGAAGTAATCCGATCTGAAACACTTCTTGTAGTACGATAAATGCTTGGTGATGTTTTCTTTAATGTTTACCACCCATAAATGAAGTGCTTTTGATCATAAACACTTCCCATATAAGGATAAGATGCTTTGTGGTGTTTTCTTGATTGGTTATAACCTATAAATGACGTAACATGATCTGAAACACTTCTCGTAGCAGGATAAAGATGTTTTGTGGTGTTTCCTGTTATGATTACTACCCATAATTGAAGTACTCTTATCATAATCATCCATAAATTAAGTACTCAGACATGAAGCACATAGAGTGGTTTTCTATGCTTCTTCGTCGTGTTTTAGTGAATGGTTACAACACTTAAATGAAGTAGTCGCAGAAGAAACTCTTCTCGTAGTAAGATATGATGTTTTGGTTATTTTTTTAAAGATACCCAATCGTAAATGAAGTGCGATGATTAGAAACACTTCTAATAGTAGGATAAATGCTTTGTGATGTTTTAATTACTGTTTACCATCCATAAATGAATTACTTTGTTGAGAAAAAGTTCTCGTAGTATAATAAGATGATTTGTTGTGTTTTCTGGATTGTTTACCGCCCATAAATGGTGTAATCAGACTTGAAGCACGAAGAGTGGTATTCTATGCTTCTCCGTGGTGTTGTAATGAATCGTTGCCACCACTATATGAGGTACTCGAATAACAAACACTTTTCGTAGTAGGCTAGGATGTTTTGTGGTATTATCTTGAAACGTTACACCCATAAATGAAGTAATCCGATCTGAAACACTTCTCGTAATAGGATAAATGCTTGGTGATGTTTTCTTTAATGTTTACCACCCATAAATGAAGTGCTTTGATCATAAACACTTCCCATATAAGGATAAGATGCTTTGTGGTGTTTTCTTGATTAGTTATAACCCATAAATGACGTAACATGATCTGAAACACTTCTCGAAGCAGGATAAGTTGCTTTGTGATGTTTCCTTCAGTGGTTACAACCCATAATTGAAGAGCTCTTATCCGAATCATCCATAAATTTAGTACTCAGACATGAAGCCCATAGAGTGGTTTTCTATGCTTCTTCGTCGTGTTTTAGTGAATGGTTACTACACTTAAATGAATTACTCGTAGAAGAAACTCTTCTCGTATAAGATATGATGTTTTATGGAGGTTTTTTTAAAGGTACCCAATCATAAATGAGGTACTCTGATCAGAAACACTTCTCATAGTAGGATAAATGCTATTTTGTGTTTTCTTTAATGTTTACCATCCATAAATAATGTACTTAGATAAGAAACACTGCTCGTAGTTGAATAAGATGATTTGTGGTTTTTCTTGATTGTTTACCACCCATAAATGATGTACTCGGACATGAAGCACATGTATTGGTATTCTATGCTTCTTCATCGTGTTATAGTGAATGGTTACCACCACTATATGAAGTACTTGAAGAAGAAACACTTCTCGTAAGAAGCACATATAGGATAAGATGACTTGTGGTGTTTTCTTGAAACGTTACCACCCATAAATGACGTAATCCAATCTGAAACACTTGTCGTAATAGGATAAATGCTTTGTGATGTTTTCTTTAATGTTTACCATCCATAAATAAAGTACTTAGATAAGAAACACTGCTCGTAGTTGAATAAGATGATTTGTGGTTTTTCTTGATTGTTTACCACCCATAAATGATGTACTCGAACATGAAGCACATGTGGTGGTATTCTATGGTTCTTCATGTTGTTATAGTGAATGGTTACCACCACTATATGAAGTACTTGAAGAAGAAACACTTCTCGTAGTAAGCACAAAAAGGATAAGATGATTTGTGGTGTGTTCTTGAAACGTTACCACCCGTAAATAACGTAATCCAATCTGAAACACTTCTCGTAGTAGGATAAATTCTTTGGGATGTTTTCTTTAATGTTTACCACCCATAAATGAAGTACTTTGATCAGAAACACTTCCCATATAAGGATAAGATGCTTTGTGGTGTTTTCTTGATTAGTTATAACCCATAAATGACGTAACATGATCTGAAACACTTCTCGAAACAGGAAAAGATGCTTTGGGGTGTTTCCTTTTATGGTTACCACCCATAATTGAAGTACTCTTATCCGAATCATCCATAAATTAAGTACTCAGACATGAAGCGCATAGAGTAGTTTTCTATGCTTCTTCATCGTGTTTTAGTGAATGGTTATACAACACTTAAATGAATTACTCGTAGAAGAAACTCTTCTCGTATAAGATACGATGTTTTATGGTGGTTTTTTTTAAAGGTACCAAATCATAAATGAGGTACTCTGATCAGAAACACTTCTCATAGTAGGATAAATGCAATTTTGTATTTTCTTTAATGTTTACCATCCATAAATAAAGCACTTAGATAAGAAGCACTGCTCATAGTTGAATAAGATGATTTGTGGTTTTTCTAGATTGTTTACCACCCATAAATGATGTACTCGGACATGAAACACATGTAGTGGTATTCTATGGTTCTTCATGTTGTTATAGTGAATGGTTACCACCACTATATGAAGTACTTGAAGAAGAAACACTGCTCGTAGTAGAATAAGATGATTTGTGGTTTTTCTTGATTGTTTACCACTCATAAATGATGTATTCGTACATGAAGCACATGTATTATAGTGAATGGTTACCACCACAATATGAAGTACTTGAAGAAGAAACACTTCTCGTAGTAAGCACATATAGGATAAGATGATTTGTGGTGTTTTCTTAAAATGTTACCACCCATAAATAATATAATCCAATCTGAAACACTTTTCGTAGTAGGATTAATGCTTTGTGATGTTTTCTTTTATGGTTACCACCCATAAATGACGTACTTTGATCAGAAACACTTCCCATAAAAGGATACAATGCTTTGTGGTGTTTTCTTGATTGATTATAACCCATAAATGAAGTAATCTTATCTAAACACTTCTCGTAGCAGGATAAGATGCTTTGTGGTGTTTCCTTTAATGATTACCTTCCATAATTGAAGTACTCTTATCAGAATCCCTCATAAATTAAGTACTCAGACATGAAGCACATAGAGTGGTTTTATATGCTTCTTCGTTGTGTTTTAGTGAATGGTTACAACTCTTAATTGAAGTAGTCGCAGAAGAAACTCTTCTCGTAGTAAGATATGATGTTTTGGTTATTTTTTTAAAGATACCCAATCGTAAATGAAGTACTCTAATTAGGAACACTTCTAATAGTAGGATAAATGCTTTGTGATGTTTTGATTACTATTTACCATCCATAAATGAATTACTTTGTTAAGAAACAGTTCTCGTAGTATAATAAGATGATTTGCTGTGTTTTCTGGATTGTTTACCGCCCATAAATGGTGTAATCAGACTTGAAGCACGAAGAGTGGTATTCTATGCTTCTCCGTGGTGTTGTAGTGAATCGTTACCACCACTATATGAGGTACTCGAATAACAAACACTTTTCGTAGTAGGCTAGGATGTTTTGTGGTATTATCTTGAAACGTTACACCCATAAATGAAGTAATCCGATCTGAAACACTTCTCGTAATAGGATAAATGCTTGGTGATGTTTTCTTTAATGTTTACCACCCATAAATGAAGTGTTTTTTTTATCATAAACACTTCCCATATAAGGATAATATGCTTTGTGGTGTTTTCTTGATTGGTTATAACCCATAAATGACGTAACATGATATGAAACACTTCTCGTAGCTGAATAAGATTCTTTGTGGTGTTTCCTTTTATGGTTACCACCCATAATTGAAGTACTCTTATCCGAATCATCCATAAATTAAGAACTCAAACATGAAGCCCATAGAGTAGTTTTCTATGCTTCTTCGTCGTGTTTTAGTGAATGGTTACTACACTTAAATGAATTACTCGTAGAAGAAACTCTTCTCGTATAAGATATGATGTTTTATGGAGGTTTTTTTAAAGGTACCCAATCATAAATGAGGTACTCTGATCAGAAACACTTCTCATAGTAGGATAAATGCTATTTTGTGTTTTCTTTAATGTTTACCATCCATAAATAATGTACTTAGATAAGAAACACTGCTCGTAGTTGAATAAGATGATTTGTGGTTTTTCTTGATTGTTTACCACCCATAAATGATGTACTCGGACATGAAGCACATGTATTGGTATTCTATGCTTCTTCATCGTGTTATAGTGAATGGTTACCACCACTATATGAAGTACTTGAAGAAGAAACACTTCTCGTAAGAAGCACATATAGGATAAGATGACTTGTGGTGTTTTCTTGAAACGTTACCACCCATAAATGACGTAATCCAATCTGAAACACTTGTCGTAATAGGATAAATGCTTTGTGATGTTTTCTTTAATGTTTACCATCCATAAATAAAGTACTTAGATAAGAAACACTGCTCGTAGTTGAATAAGATGATTTGTGGTTTTTCTTGATTGTTTACCACCCATAAATGATGTACTCGAACATGAAGCACATGTGGTGGTATTCTATGGTTCTTCATGTTGTTATAGTGAATGGTTACCACCACTATATGAAGTACTTGAAGAAGAAACACTTCTCGTAGTAAGCACAAAAAGGATAAGATGATTTGTGGTGTGTTCTTGAAACGTTACCACCCGTAAATAACGTAATCCAATCTGAAACACTTCTCGTAGTAGGATAAATTCTTTGGGATGTTTTCTTTAATGTTTACCACCCATAAATGAAGTACTTTGATCAGAAACACTTCCCATATAAGGATAAGATGCTTTGTGGTGTTTTCTTGATTAGTTATAACCCATAAATGACGTAACATGATCTGAAACACTTCTCGAAACAGGAAAAGATGCTTTGGGGTGTTTCCTTTTATGGTTACCACCCATAATTGAAGTACTCTTATCCGAATCATCCATAAATTAAGTACTCAGACATGAAGCGCATAGAGTAGTTTTCTATGCTTCTTCATCGTGTTTTAGTGAATGGTTATACAACACTTAAATGAATTACTCGTAGAAGAAACTCTTCTCGTATAAGATACGATGTTTTATGGTGGTTTTTTTTAAAGGTACCAAATCATAAATGAGGTACTCTGATCAGAAACACTTCTCATAGTAGGATAAATGCAATTTTGTATTTTCTTTAATGTTTACCATCCATAAATAAAGCACTTAGATAAGAAGCACTGCTCATAGTTGAATAAGATGATTTGTGGTTTTTCTAGATTGTTTACCACCCATAAATGATGTACTCGGACATGAAGCACATGTAGTGGTATTCTATGGTTCTTCATGTTGTTATAGTGAATGGTTACCACCACTATATGAAGTACTTGAAGAAGAAACACTGCTCGTAGTAGAATAAGATGATTTGTGGTTTTTCTTGATTGTTTACCACTCATAAATGATGTATTCGTACATGAAGCACATGTAGTGGCATTTTATGCTTCTTCATGGTATTATAGTGAATGGTTACCACCACAATATGAAGTACTTGAAGAAGAAACACTTCTCGTAGTAAGCACATATAGGATAAGATGATTTGTGGTGTTTTCTTAAAATGTTACCACCCATAAATAATATAATCCAAACTGAAACACTTTTCGTAGTAGGATAAATGCTTTGTGATGTTTTCTTTTATGGTTACCACCCATAAATGACGTACTTTGATCAGAAACACTTCCCATATAAGGATACAATGCTTTGTGGTGTTTTCTTGATTGATTATAACCCATAAATGAAGTAATCTAATCTAAACACTTCTCGTAGCAGGATAAGATGTTTTGTGGTGTTTCCTTTAATGATTACCTTCCATAATTGAAGTACTCTTATCAGAATCCCTCATAAATTAAGTACTCAGACATGAAGCACATAGAGTTGTTTTCTATGCTTCTTCGTCGTGTTTTAGTGAATGGTTACAACACTTAAATGAAGTAGTCGCAGAAGAAACTCTTCTCGTAGTAAGATATGATGTTTTGGTTATTTTTTTAAAGATACCCAATCGTAAATGAAGTACTCTGATTAGGAACACTTCTAATAGTAGGATAAATGCTTTGTGATGTTTTAATTACTGTTTACCATCCATAAATGAATTACTTTGTTAAGAAACAGTTCTCGTAGTATAATTAGATGATTTGCTGTGTTTTCTGGATTGTTTACCGCCCATAAATGGTGTAATCAGACTTGAAGCACGAAGAGTGGTATTCTATGCTTCTCCGTGGTGTTGTAGTGAATCGTTGCCACCACTATATGAGGTACTCGAATAACAAACACTTTTCGTAGTAGGCTAGGATGTTTTGTGGTATTATCTTGAAACGTTACACCCATAAATGAAGTAATCCGATCTGAAACACTTCTCGTAATAGGATAAATGCTTGGGGATGTTTTCTTTAATGTTTACCACCCATAAATGAAGTGTTTTTTATCATAAACACTTCCCATATAATGATAAGATGCTTTGTGGTGTTTTCTTGATTGGTTATAACCCATAAATGACGTAACATGATCTGAAACACTTCTCGTAGCAGCATAAGATGCTTTGTGGTGTTTCCTTTTATGGTTACCACCCATAATTGAAGTACTCTTATCAGAATCATCCATAAATTCAGTACTCAGACAGCACATAGAGCGGTTATCTTTGCTTCTTTGTCGTGTTTTAGTGAATGGTTACAACACTTAAATGAAGTAGTCGCAGAAGAAACTTTTCTCGTAGTAAAATATGATGTTTTGGGTATTTTTTTTAAAGGTACCCTATCATAAATGAAGTACTCTGATCAGAAATATTTCTCTTAGTAGAATAAATGCTTTGTGATGTTTTTTTAATATTTACCATCCATAAATGAATTACTTAGTTAAGAAACTCTTCTCGTAGTAGATTAAGATGATTTGTGGTGTTTTCTGGATTGTTTACCGCCCATAAATGGTGTAATCGGACATGAAGCACATAGAGTGGTATTCTATGCTTCTTCGTGGTGTTATAGTGAATGGTTACCACCACTATATGAGGTATTCGAAGAACAAACCCTTTTTGTAGCAGTTTAAGATGTTTTGTGGTATTTTCTTGAAACTTTACACCCATAAATGATGTAATCCGATCTGAAACACTTCTCGTAGTAGGATAAATGATTTGTGATGTTTTCTTTAATGTTTACCACCCATAAATGAAGTGCTTTGATCAGAAACACTTCCCATATAAGGATAAGATGCTTTGTGGTGTTTTCTTGATTAGTTATAACCCATAAATGACGTAACATGATCTGAAACACTTCTCGAAGCAGGATCAGATGCTTTGTGGTGTTTCCTTTAGTGGTTACCACCCATAATTGAGGTACTCTCATCAGAATCATCCATAAATTATGTACTCAAACATGAAGCACATAGAGTGTTTTTCTTTGCTTCTTCGTAGTGTTTTAGTGAATGGTTACAACACTTAAATGAAGTACTCGTAGAAGAAACTCTTCTCGTATAAGATATGATGTTTTAAGGAGGTTTTTTTTAAAGGTACCCAATCATAAATGAGGTACTCTGATCAGAAACACTTCTCATAGTAGGATAAATGCTATTTTGTGTTTTCTTTAATGTTTACCATCCATAAATAAAGTACTTAGAGAAGAAACGCTGCTCGTAGTTGAATAAGATGATTTGTGGTTTTTCTTGATTATTTACCACCCATAAATGATGTACTCGGACATGAAGCACATATAGTGGTATTCTATGCTTCTTCATGGTGTTATAGTGAATGGTTACCACCACTATATGAAGTACTTGAAGAATAAACACTTCTCGTAGTAAGCACATATATGATAAGATGATTTGTGGTGTTTTCTTGAAACTTTATCACCCATAAATAACGTAATCCAATCTGAAACACTTCTCGTAGTAGGATAAATGCTTTGTGATGTTTTCTTAAATGTTTACCACCCATAAATTAAGTACTTTGATCAGAAACACTTCCCATATAAGGATAAGATGCTTTGTGATGTTTTCTTTAATGTTTACCATTTGATCTGAAACACTTTCCATATAAGGATAAGATGCTTTGTGGTGTTTTCTGGATTGGTTATAACCCTTAAATGAAGTAATCTTATCTGAACACTTCTCTTAGCAGGATAAGATGCTTTGTTGTGTTTCCTTTAGTGGTTACCACCCATAATTGAAGTACTCTTATCATAATCATCCATAAATTAAGTACTCAGACATGAAGCACATAGAGTGGTTTTCTATGCTTCTTCGTCGTGTTTTAGTGAATGGTTACAACACTTAAATGAAGTACTCGCAGAAGAAACTCTTCTCGTAGTATGATAAATGCTTTGTGATGTTTTCTTAATTGTTTACCATCCATAAATGAATTACTTAGTTAAGAAACATTTCTCGTAGTAGAATAAGATGATTTGTGGTGTTTTCTGGATTGTTTACCACCCAAAAATGGTGTAATCGGACATGAAGCACATAGAGTGGTATTCTATGCTTCTCCGTGGTGTTATAGTGAATGGTTACAACCACTATATGAGGTACTCGAAGAACAAACACTTTTCGTAGTTGGCTTAGATGCTTTGTGGGCGGTTTTCTATGATTCTTCGTCGTAAGATATGAGGTTTTGTGGATTTTTTTAAAGGTACCCAATCGTAAAAGAAGTACTCTAATCAGAAACACTTCTCATAATAGGATAAATGCTTTGTGGTGTTTCCTTTAGTGGTTACCACCCATAATTGAAGTACTCTTATCAGAATCATCCATAAATTAAGTACTCAGACATGAAACACATAGAGTGGTTTTCTATGTTTCTTCGTCGTGTTTTTGTGAATGGATGTTTTATGGAGCTTTTTTTTAAAGGTACCCAATCATAACTGAGATACTCTTATCAGAAATAATTCTCATAGTAGATAAGAAACGCAGCTCGTAGTAGAATAAGATGATTTGTGGTTTTTCTTGATTGTTTACCACACATGATGTATTCGGACATGAAGCACATATAGTGGTATTCTATGCTTCTCTGTGGTGTTATAGTGAATGGTTACCACCACTATATGAGGTACTCGAAGAACAAACACTTTTCATAGTAGGCTAGGATGATTTGTGGTGTTTCCTTTAATGATTACCTTCCATAATTGAAGTACTCTTATCAGAATCACCCATAAATTAAATACTCGTACATGAAGCACATAGAGCGGTTTTCTTTGCTTCTTCGTCGTGTTTTACTGGATGGTAACAACATTTAAATGAAGTAGTTGCACAAGAAACTCTTCTCGTAGTAAGATATGATGTTTTGTGGATTTGTTTTAAAGGTACCCAATCGTAAATGAAGTACTCTGATCAGAAACACTTCTCATAATAGGATAAATGCTTTGTGATATTTTCTTTATTGTTTTATCCATAAATGAATTACTTAGTTAAGAAACACTTCTCCTAGTAGAATAAGATGATTTGTGGTATTTTCTGAATTGTTTACCGCCATAAATGGTGTAATCGGACATGAAGCACTTATAGTGGTATTCTATGCTTCTCTGTGGTGTTATAGTGAATGGTTACCACCACTATATGAGGTACTCGAAGAAGAAACACTTCTCGTAGTAGGTTAAGATGTTTTGTGATGTTTTCATGAAATGATAAGATGTTTTGTGGTGTTTTCTTGATTGGTTATAACCCATAAATGAAGTAATCTTATCTGAACAATTCTCGTAGTAGGATAAGATGCTTTGTGGTGTTTCCTTTAATGATTACCACCCATAATTGAAGTACTCTTATCATAATCATCCATAAATTAAATACTCAGACATGAAGCACATAGAGTGGTTTTCAATGCTTCTTCGTCGTGTTTTAGTGAATGGTTACAACACTTAAATGAAGTACTCGCAGAAAAAACTCTTCTCGTAGTAAGATATGATGTTTTATGGAACTTTTTTTTAAAGGTACCCAATCTTAAATGAGGTACTCTGACCAGAAATACTTCTCATAAATGATGTACTCGAACATGAAGCACATATAGTGGTATTCTATACTTCTTCATGGTGTTATACTGAATGGTTACCATCACTATATGAAGTACTTGAAGAAGAAACACTTCTCGTAGTAAGCACATATAGGATAAGATGATTTATGTGGTTTTCTTGAAATGTTACCACCCATAAATGAAGTAATCCGATCTGAAACACTTCTCGTAGTAGGATAAATGCTTGGTGATGTGTTCATTAATGTTTACCACCCATAAATGAAGTACATTGATCAGAAACACTTCCCATATAAAGATAAGATGCTTTGTGGAGTTTTCTTGATTGGTCATAACCCATAAACGAAGTAATCGAATCTGAAGCACTTCTCGTAACAGGAGAAGATGCTTTGTTGCGTTTCCTTTAATGATTACCTTTCGTAATTGAAGTACTCTTATCAAAATCACCCATAAATTAAGTACTTTGACATGAAGCACATAGAGTGATTTTCTATGCTTCTTCATCGTGTTTTAGTGAATGGTTACAATACTTAAATTAATTATTCACAGAAGAAACTCTTCTCGTAGTAAGATATGATGTATTGTGGATTTTTTTCTAAAGGTACCCAATCATAAATGAAGTGCTCTAATCATAATCACTTCTCATAGTAGGATAAATGCATTCTGGTGTTTTCTTTAATGTTTTTCACCCATAAATGAAGTACTGGAACATGAAGCACAATGATTTGTATTCTATGCTTCTTCATGGTGTTATAGTGAAATGTTACCACCACTATATGAAGTACTCGGAGAAAAACACTTCTCATAGTAGGCAAGGATGCTTTGTGGTGTTTTCTTGAAACTTGACCGTCCATAAATGAAGTAATCTAATCTAAAACACTTCTCGTAGTAGGATAAATGCTTTGTGATGTTTTCTTTAATGTTAACCACCCATAAATGAAGTACTTTATCAGAAACACTTCCATAAAAGGATAAGATGATTTGTGGTATTTTCTTTATAGGTTATAACCCATAAATGAAGTAACCGGATCTGAAACACTTCTCGTAGCAGGATAAGATGCTTTGTGGTGTTTTCTTTAATGATTACCTCCCATAATTGAAGTACTCTTATCAGAATCATCCATAAATTAAGTACTCGGACATGAAGCACATAGAGCGGTTTTCTATACTTCTTCGTCGTATTTTAGTGAATGGTTACAACACTCAAATGAAGTACTCGCAGAAGAAACTCTTCTCGTAGTAAGATATAATGTTTTATGAAGCTTTTATTTAAAGGTACCCAATCATAAATGAAGTACTCTGGTGAGAAACACTTCTCATAGTAGGATAAATGTTTTTTCGTGTTTTCTTTAATGTTTACCACCCATAAATTAAGTACTTAGATAAGAAATACTTCTCATAGTAGAATAAGATGATTTGTGCTATTTTCTTGATTGTTTACCGCCCATAAATGATGTAATCGGACATGAAGCACATAGAGTGTTATTCTATGTTTTTTCGTGGTGTTATAGTAAATGGTTACCACCACTATATGACGTACTTGAAGAAGAAATACTTCTCGTAGTTGGCTAGGATGCTTTGTGGTGTTTTCTTGAAACTTGACCACCCATAAATGAAGTAATCCGATCTGAAACACTTCTCGTAGTAGGATAAATGCTTTGTGAGGTTTTCTTTAATGTTTATCATTCATAAATGAAGTCCTTTGAACATAAACACTTCACATATAAGGATAAGATGCTTTGTGGTGTTTTCTTGATTGGTTATAACTCATAAATGAAGTAATATGATCTGAAACACTTCTCGTAGCAGGATAAGATGATTTGTGGTGTTTTCTTTAATGGTTACCACCCATAATTGAAGTACTCTTATCAGAATCATTCAAAAAATAAGTACTCAGACATGAAGCACATAGAGTGGTTTCTATGCTTCTTCGTCGTGTTTTAGTGAATGGTTACTAAACTTAAATGAAGTACTCGCAGAAGAAACTCTTTTTGTAGTAAGATATGATGTTTAATGGAGCTTTTTTTAAAGGTACCCAATCGTAAATAAGGTACTCTGATCAGAAACACTTCTCTTTGTAGGATAAATGTTTTTTGTGTTTTCTTTAATGTTTACCACTCATAAATAAAGTATTTAGATATGAAATACTTCTTGTAGTATAATAAGATGATTTGTGGTGTTTTCTTGATTGTTTACCACCCATAAATGATGTACTCGGACGCTTAAATGAAGTACTCGCAGAAGAAACTCTTCTCGTAGTAAGATATGATGTTTTGTGGAATTTTTTTAAAGGTACCCAATCGTAAATGAAGTACTCTGATAAAAAATACTTCTCATAGTAGGATACATGCTTTGTGATGTTTTCTTTAATGTTTACCATCCAAAAATGATTTAGATAGATAAGAAACACATCTCATAGTAGAATAAGATGATTTGTGATATTTTCTAGATTGTTTACCGCCCATAAATAGTGTAATCGGACATGAAGCACATAAAGTGGCATTCTATGCTTCTCCGTGGTGTTATAGTGAATGGTTACCACCACAATATGAGGTACTCGAAGAAGAAACAATTTTCGTAGTAGGCTAGGATGTTTTGCGGTAACCATTCACTATAACACCACGAAGAAGCATAGAATATCACTCTATGTTCTTCACTATAACACCACAAATCATCATATTCTACTACGAGAAGTGTTTCTTCTCTAAGTACTTCATTTATCAGTTGTAAACATTAAAGAAAACACTACAAGCATGTATCCTACTCTGAGAAGTGTTTCTGATCGGAGTACTTCATTTACGATTAGGTACCTTTCAAAAAAACTCTACAAAACATCATATATTACTACGAGAAGAGTTTCTTCTGTGAGTACTTCATGTAAGTGTTGTAACCATTCACTAAAACACGACGAAGAAGCATAGAAAACCATTCTATGTGCTTCATGTCCGAATACTTAATTTATGGGCGATTCTGATAAGAGTACTTCAATTATGGGAGGTGACCGGTCTTGGATTTGTAAAGGAACAACTTTCTAAAATTGAAAAGCAACCCAAGTCAAATGACAAGCCTATTCAAGCTAAGAACCATGCCTATATGTATAACAAAATATACATTAAGAAAACCAAGTTCTCTAAACCTAATTCTAAAAAGGTGGTAAACAAACCTAGAGTTGGAAGTTATTATAAGATTACCAACTAACATAGAGCTCGGCCACCAAAGCTTTATGTTAAGGATAGAAAGTTGGTAATAATTTTCAAAGAAAAAGGTATAACAATGCTTTTCAACCAAGACATAACCCTGGAAATATGACAAATGATCATAAGAATCTCAATAGCAATTTTCAAAGAAAAAGATACAATAATGTCTACCAAGCAACACCTCATCCAAAAAACATAAGAAATTTTTATGATAAATATAGATTAGTGATGAGCTATTGGGGACCAATTAACAATGATAATCATGATCATAGCAATATTAACTCCAAGACAAACTTTTGTTCATTTTGTTTGAAGTTTGGACTTCAAGAATGTTTTTGTCGTTTTAGAAGAGGAAATATTTTGAAACCACTTGATTTTCCAAGCACAAATGGTACCAAACTAATTGTCTAGAGTGACACAACACTCCTCCCATTTGATTCTTTTGGTTTTGTGTTGAGGGGGGGGGGGGGGTTTATGTAGCAAAGAGTATGATTTGTTATCCTTTGAATAAATCATATTCTTTGTGATTATTCTTGATCTTATTATTCAAGGAATAAGTCAATTCAAGGAAGTAAAAATATGAACTTGACAAACAAAATCCCCACTTGTGCATCTTGTACGTATTTTTGTTAGGTCGTGTAACTTGATTGTTCATATGATAAAGAAGTAACATGAGTAATGATTAATTGAGTGTAAATGCTAAATTCATCCCCTAATCTTGTATGACCATATATTTAGGAGGAGTAAGACAAAGTACATATGAATTATGTCATGTATTGCTTATTAACATGCTTGATTTGTTGTTTGAGATCTTGATTCAAAATTTTAAGAGCTGATATGCAAGGTATGATGCTTTATTACTCTTCCTTCATTCACATGATGTACCTTGTCATATTGTTTGTTTGTGATTTGCATGATATCAATATGATATGATTGAATTGTCATTTAAATTGTCTACTCAATTGAATGCATGAATTGATGGGGGCTACATGCTCATATTATGTGAAAAATGCTTGATAACAAAGGGTTCTCAATTTCATGCCCTTTTTCCAATTCACAAAAGGGGGAGAAGAATAAATGCAAACATTGGTGTTTTGTAAAATTGTCAAAAGGGGGAGATTGTTGTACTTAATACTTTCTTAGTTTGATAATTTTACAAAATAATATGAAAATCTCTTACTTGACAAAATGCTTGATATGAATGCTTGAACATTTGAATTAATTGAAATACATGTTTGATAATGAACAACTTGATAGACTTGATTGCTCTTTGAATTGATTACTTTACATGCACCAAGTAAGGGGGCTTTAGCTATTTTATGCTCAAACTAAGGATTTCTCTATGCCCTAATTAAGGGGGAGAAATATGATTAAAGGTTTCATGTTATCGTTTTACTTGTTTTGCAAAAAGGGAGAGAAGTATTACAGTGCTTGAGTGCATATGTCTATATGCATGCACTCATGTTTTGCAAATCAATAAAATGAGGAGATTGTTGACTTCAACATTTCCTTTGGTTTGTTGATTTGCAAACAAACTTGAATTTCACTATTTCTCTGTTAAGAATTGCAGGTGATGCTTTGAGAATAAATGTAGAGCTTGTCAAAATCTTTCCAACACTTCAAAAAATATTAATCGAAGTTACGAGTCAAGAGTTATGGTCGTTTGAAGAAAGACGTTTACCTTGGAAATTCCAAGCGTTACCAACTAGTTATAACAAGTCATAACCCATCATAACTGGTTACAGAAGATGCTGTAACGCTAGAGCCATTTTTGGAGCAAAAGAGAGCCTCATAGGGGAGTGCGTTACTGTAACGCTTGGCCAACCCGTCCCAACGGGACCCAGACCCGTTATAACGGGTTCTAACCCATTATAACAGGTTTCTAAAGGAGATTGTCCCACAAGACAGCCAAAGAAGCACAAAAGGACAGTTATGGAAAGCTGACAACCCGTTATAACGAGTTCCACAACGCATTATGGATTCCTGTAATGCTCCAGCACAAATCCAAGGTTTCAAGACTCCAAGAAGTGTCCAACATATATATATGATGCAGAGGCGAACCAGCAGGCATCTGAAACCCCCCACAAGCTTTCAAGCATCCAATTAAGCACAAGAAAGAGCTAAAGAGCCTTCTCCTCCAGCTACCTAAACAAGAGAGCATTAGGATAGCACCTATAGTCTTATTGTCAACTTGAGAACAAACCTTTAGCTAGATTTTAGCCTTTGGTGCACCACATTTGTGTTGTCAAGTGGTGCATCCTTTGTCTTTGATTGTTTTGTCAATCAGACCGTTAATCGTGTAGAGTGGTGTTGCCCCATACATTGGTCTAGGAGACGAAGATTAATTTGCTTATTTAGAATAAATCAAAGATCGGCTCGGCACTTGTAAATAACACTTGTTTTGAAAGTGAAATCAGCCCGGAAGGAAGATTTTGTTCCGGAAGACCCATGGATGTAGACCTAGTTGATTGATAGGCCGAACTACGTCACATCGCGTGTTCTTTTTGTTATCGGTTGCTCTCTCTTAACTCTCTCTCTCTTTATTACTTTGCTCTTTGTTGATTTGTGATTTACTTTACTGCTTCTAAAACTTGCTTGCTTTAACTCTTGGCTAGGTGATTAAGGTCTACAATCTTTAATTTGAAATTGTTGATTGAATAAGGATAAGATGCTTTGTGGTGTTTTCTTGATTGGTTATAACCCATAAATGAAGTAATCTTATTTGAAATACTTCTCGTAGCAGGATAAGATGCTTTGTGGTGTTTCCTTTAAAGATTACCTTCCATAATTGAAGTACTCTTATCAGAATCACCCATAAATTAAGTACTCGGACATGAAGCACATAAAATGGTATTCTATGCTTCATCGTCGTGTTTTAGTGAATGGTTCCAACACTTAAATGAATTACTCGCAGAAGAAACTCTTCTCGTAGTAAGATATGATGTTTTGTGTAGTTTTTTTGAAAGGTACCTAATCATAAATGAAGTACTCTGATAAAAAACACTTCTCATAGTAGGATAAATGCATTGTGGTGTTTTCTTGATTGTTTACCGCCCATAAATGATGTACTCGAACATGAAGGACATATAGTGATATTCTATACTTCTTCATGGTGTTATAGTGAATGGTTACCACCACTATATGAGGTACTCGAAGAAGAAACACTTCTCGTAGTAGTCAAGGATGATTTGTGGTGTTTTTTTGAAACTTTACCATCCATAAATGAAGTAATCTGATCTGAAGCACTTCTCATAGTAGGAAAAATGTTTTGTGATGTTTTCTTTAATGTTTACCACCCATAAATGAAGTACTTTGATCAGATACACTTCCCATATAAGGATAAGATGGTTTGTGGTATTTTCTTGATTGGTTATAACCCATAAATGAATTAATCGGATCTGAAACACTTCTCGTAGCAGGATAAGATGTTTTATGGTGTTTCCTTTAATAGTTAGCTTTCATAATTGAAGTACTCTTATCAGAATCACCCATAAATTAAGTACTCGAACATGAAGCACATAGAGCAGTTTTCTATGCTTCTTCATCGTGTTTTAGTGAATGGTTCCAACACTTAAATGAAGTACTCGCAGAAGAAACTCTTCTCGTAGTAAGATATGATGTTTTGTGAATTTTCTGAAGGTACCCAATCATAAATGAAGTACTTTGATCAGAAACACTTCTCATAGTAGGATAAATGATTTGTGGTGTTTTCTTTAATGTTTACCACTCATAAATGAAGTACTTAGATAAGAAACATTTCTTGTAGTAGAATAAGATGATTTGTGCTGTTTTCTTGATTGTTTACCATCCATAAATGATGTACTCGGACATGAAGCACATAGAGTGATATTCTATTCTTCTTCATGGTGTTATAGTGATTGGTTACCACCACTATATAAAGTACTCGAAGAAGAAACACTTCCCGCAGTATGCTAGGTTGCTTTCTGGTGTTTTCTTGAAACTTTACCACCCATAAATGAAGTAATCTGATCTGAAACACTTCTCGTAGTAGGATAAATGTTATGTGATGTTTTCTTTAATGTTTACCATCCATAAATGAAGTATTTTGATTAGAAATACTTCTCATATAAGGATAAGATGCTTTGTGGTGTTTTCTTTATTGGTTATAACCCATAAATAAAGTAATCAGATCTGAAACACTTCTCATAGCACGAAAAGATGCTTTGAGGTGTTTCCTTTAATGGTTACCTCCCATCATTGAAGTACTCTTATCAGAATCAGCCATAAATTGAGTAGTCGGACATGAAGCACATAAAGTAGTATTTTATGCTTCTTCGTCGTGTTTTACTGAATGAGTACAATACTTAAATGATGTACTCGCAGATGAAACTCTTCTCGTAGTAAGATATGATGCTTTGTGAAGTTTTTTTGAAAGATTCCTAATCATAAATGAAGTAATCCGATCAGAAACACTTCTTATAGTAGGATAAATGCTTTGTGGTGTTTTTTTAATGTTTACCATCCATAAATGAAGTACTTAGATAAGAAACACTTCTCGTAGTAGAAAACGAGTGACCCAATCCGAAGTGGGAACTTCATGTAGGAGTGATGATATGGCGGTCGACGACAAACCTAGTATTTAAATTCTAGTTTTATGTTTTAGGTTTTCCTTTGTTGTTGCTATGCTGTGACTTTTATTTTTGTGATTCTATGGGTTGGTATGGTATGAATTGTAGGATGATTGCAGTACTTCCTGTGTTTTCTTTTATGTTTCTAAACTATATGTTACATTTTGTAAACATGATGTTATGTTATGTATGACTTATGCTTGTAAACTTGTTTAAATAGATATATCTATGCTTGTTTAGGACATGCGGTAATTACCTACAATTGCTATATTTTGATTGTTTTATTTGCATTTGTTTTAGGGGTCAATGCAAAATTGAAATGGAAACATATGACAAGCCTTTGTAAATTGGAAGAGATTGATTGGAAAACTTAAAAATCTAAAGGTTTTAATTGCCAAATTTGTAATTGCATGAATTCAGGGGGAACTCATTGATATATATACTTATGTTTTTTGGATTGAATAATTTGAGGAGGAGCTTCTTTGCAATATATTGACTTGTTATTTCTATGTGCATGAATTAAAGGGGAGAATTTATTGCTATAAATTATTATTCTTTTGTCGGTTTCAAAAAATGGGAGAAAATTGAGATATCGGGAAAAAAAATATAAATTGATTAAAATTTATATATTGCAAATATTTGCCCTCATGCATTTTGGTTTTGCAAATCTTCAAAAAATGGAGATTGTTGTACTAAACAATGTCTCAAATTTTTTTATTTGCAAAACCAAAACTATGAATTTAACAATTTACTTGTGAGTTTTTTATTAGATTTGAATAATGCGAAAAAAGAAAAGAAAATGCAAGGATGAAGCATAAGATCACGGTCGTTTGGATTATAACTTGGTATTGGTGGCCTTAAAGCATGATCTGAAGGAGGATCTTGTTCGTCATTATTAACCTCATGAGAATGATCAGAACTTAAAGATGAACCAACACAAGATTCCCATGTCTTATGAAAAAAACTATTGCATTCTTACAATTTACAACCTGAAATAAAATAGAACACATAGGTTCAATTTGATTTATATTAAATAGCAAATTTAATTTCAATTTCAATCTAAGCTCACCAACTAATTTTAATCTATTCTTGAACACCTTAACATCTTAAGTACTAATTTAAATCTATGAATAATACTAATTCTAATATATTATATAATTTCAAATCGATTTCCATCTGATTTTTGAAATAACTAATTTAATTTGAATCAAGTTCATGCATTATAAACTGAAACTAATCTTATTTACAAACTTATTTTCAATCTAATTACCAACTCCTGAACTCCATTACTTCAACATATTTCAAGTTTCCAACAAAACATACAGTAACAAGACAAAAAAAAAAACAAAAATAAATTGAGTGAGGGTGTGAGACTATAGCTAGAATTGGAAGAATTATACAGTGGCCTGAGTGGTGAAAGGTGAGACCAGGGTGGTAGGGCTAACTGACGAGGCGACTGAGACGAGTCAAAACTCTAGTTTTTTTCTTTTTCGTGGTTCACGTGAGTTACTGATTCACGATAATTTTTTCCTCTCGGTTTTCCTTGTGTGAATGCATCAATGACTCAATTCGCGATTTTTTCTCACGTGAGTTTGCGGGAGTTGATGTGATGAGTTCGCATTTTTCTATTGTTGCGCAAGCCTAGCCAGAGTACATCAGTCCAGGGTGGTTCAGAGAGTGAATTCAAGGTGGGTCAAGATCATCAGTCCGTTAATACATTTAATGATTTTACAAAATTCAAAATAAGTTAGCTGACTCATCCTAAGTCTGAATAAATCCGTCCCGAAGTATATTCATCTCCGGAGTACTCAAGTTTTTTTCACATACAAGCACCTATAATTTACTTTTACTAATTTTTATTTAATTAGTTGTTCCAAAATAACGTTATTTATATTGTAAAATAGTCACTCGCAAGTGGCAACTAACTAAACTTCTTCCATAAATAATACAAATTAAATATCTCATGTCACCTGAATCTAACCTGAGAAGGAGAGATGAGAATTGACAAGGAATGGCAACGGCAGTTCTCCACCGTTAAAAAGGAAAAAATAACTAATTACTAAAAGTAATGGTCCTAGTTAGAGTAGGGCTGACAAGCACGCAAATAAGACCTAGCTAGGCACATGACATGACATGGTACCAGTACGCACTATACAGTGCACCATAAAAAATATCCCCGAATGGTTTATTGGTTTTTTTGTTTTGTAAATTAAAGACGGTGAATGAAAAATTGGTTATTTGTCACTTCAAAGTTGTGAAATTGACAAAATGTCACTACAAAATTTAAAATTGGCAAATTGCCATTAAAATTCTGAGGAAGTTATTTTTTTGTCATTGCCATCATATAAAATCATCTAAAAAAATAGAATTTTCTAAATGCCCAAAATACCTCATACTTTAGAACTTAACACTGAATGAAAATATTAATGACATATACACAATTTCATTTAATGTTTCATTCGAGGTATGTCAAATACCATGTTCTTGAAACATGTATTTATGTGATTAAAATGACATCTCATGTCTATGTTATGTAAAACTTAACCATATTTTAATCCACATTCTAACCTTATAACGGTAAATTAGTGTTCCTGCTAATTACCTTGGTTAGAGACTTTTAAGAGTATATATCATCTGTATTATGAAGTTTCGCAATCCAGTTATTGACTCTAGTCAGATAATTGATCCATAAATTCAATAATACTCAAGACAACAAAATGACAATTTATTAATCACTCAATTCATGAACAAAATTTTATGATAATTTATTGTATTATTGACTTCTAGATTATTACAAACTAACATCTACTACAATCGAAAATCATAACACTTCTCTCAATTCCATGGATTCAGCCATTTCTATCAATTTACCTTTAGCCATCAAATTAAACGAATCAAATTTCTTGACCTGAAAATCCCAAAATTTGCCTCTCATTTATGGCCATAACCTTGTTCGATTCCTTGAAAATTCTCCACCTGAGATAAAAATCATCAACGAGAATGGTCAGATTGAGATTAACCCGATGTATCTTTCTTGGCACCGTCAGGATCAACTTCTTTTGGGATGGATGAGGTTGTCTCTAATAGAGAGCCTCCTAGCTCAGGTAATCTTTAGGTCCACCACAGAAAATTTCTGACGTACTCTAGAGAATTTCTATTCATCAACCTCTCGTGCCCGACTTCAAGAATTAAAACGACAACCCCAGGCAACAATAAGGGGGCATGTCTTTCTCTGATTACCTTCTTCAACTTCGTCGAGTCCCTTTCTTTTTATGATCGTCGTGGGTTACTTCTAGGCTATGAAGCTTTACTGAAAACTCAACAAGCAGTATCGTAAGGCACAACCTTCTACACGGGTCGCAATGGAACAAATCATCTTCGTTCAAACATACCTCCAAACTCTTCCAATCAGACCCAAACCAATACACCCACTCCTTTCAATGAGTCAGCTAAGCCCATTTACAGTCATACTTCCACTGAGTCATTCTTGGGTCATAATTCCTAGATCCCCACAATCGAAATTAAACCCAATTGCCAAATTTGCCCTAAGTTTGGACATACTGCCAAAATGTGATATCGAAGATATCAGCAAGACAGTGAATGCAAATCAAATCCTAGGTTCAAGGCGTACAATGTACAAGCCACCCCTCAAACACATGATTCAATCAATTGGGTCATTAACTCGGGTGCCAATAATCATGTCACAAATGATAATAACAATTTATCATATTTTTTTGTCTATAATAGACCCGACCAACTTCAAATATGTAATGCTATTGGTCACTCAATCTTCCATATCGGTTCAAGTTCCTTTCAAATTTCAAATCATTCTATTAATCTTAAAAATGTTCTTTATGTACCTCATTTTTTCCACTAATCTAATAAGATTATCCAGTTTACTTCATGATAATTCTTCTCTTACCATTCATTTTTCTCTATCTTTTTGTATTATAAAGAACCTCCACACCATGATCCCTCTACTTCAAATTTCTAGCTCCAATGGACTCTACCTTTTCAAGATGAAGCCTTCTACAAAAATCTTCCAAGAAACATCTTCTCAAGCTCTTTTTGCTACTCGTATCACCACAAGTACTTGCCATGCAAGACTTGGTCACCCATTCAATTCTACTACAACAAAAATTATCAATTTTATAGCCTACCTTGTATTAGGGATAATCTTTTTTGTCATGATTGTATATAAGCTAAAGCTTATGTTTTTTGCCCTTTTCTCATTCTTCTTCTACTATCAATTCTCCTCTACAATTAGTTCATTCCGATGTATGAGAACCTCATTCAATTGTATCTTCTCATGGATATAAATATTACATTACTTTTGTTGATGATTATTCTCATTTCACTTGGATTTATTTCATGAAGCAAAATAGTGAAATTATCCACTATATCTCTATTTAAGTCTCAAGTAGAAAATATTCTTAACACAACAATCAAAATCCTAAGAACGATGGAGAGATCGAATAAAAACATATAACAACCAAGCTCCCTCAAATCATTCATCAAACAACATATCCTTATACCCCACAACGAAACGGTATAGTCGAACGAAAACATTGACATATAGTTGAACTTTCTCTTGCAATTATGGCTCATGCAAATATACCTCACAAATTTTGGGATGATTTTTTTTAAGTGTAGTCTATCTTATTATTAGACAACCATCTCAAACACTCATTCCCTACAGAATTCTCTTTAACAAAGAACTCGACTACAACATGCTTAGAGTATTGGATTGCCTTTGTTGTTCTTTTACTCGACCATACAACCAACACAATCTTCAATTGAGGTCTCAACCTTATGTATTTATTGGCTATGAAATTTCTTAAAAAGGATACTGGTGTTTACAATTATCTTCCAATCGGATTTTTGTATCACGAAATGTACAATTTGATGAGGTCTTACAATTCACGCATCAGCTCATCGAAGAGCACTAAAGTGCAGTCAAAAGAATTTTACGATGTATCTTAGGAACTCTTCACTTTGGTCTTCAATTTCAGAGAGCTCCCTAATTGAGATTCATGCCTACAACAATGCTGATTGGGTTGGTAGCATTGATGATAGGCGTTCTACATTTGGTTTCTGTGTTTACCTTGGACGCAATTTAGTTTCCTGGTGTGCCAAAAAGCAACCCACTATTTCTCGTTCAAGCAGAGAGGCTGAGTATAGAAATTTGGCATTAACTTGTACTAATGTGATGTGGTTACAATTTCTAATGGAAGAAATTCGAATCCATGCGCCACATGTCCCAATTTTATGGCGTGACAACATTGGAGCGACATTTTTGACAGCCAACCCAATGTTTCATGCTCGTATCAAGCATATTGAAATCGACTATCACTTTGTTCGTGAAAGAATCGCTTCAAATAAGCTCAAAATTCAATTTATTTGCTCTGCAGATCAATTAGATGATATTCTGACCAAACCCCTTCAGTTGCCTCTTTTCAATCACTTGCGACACAAGCTCAACGTCGCACAACTCTCATTGGCTTGAGAGGAGTGTATCAGAACAAAACCACACGATACAGTTACAGTTACACAAGCTCAACGTCACACAACTCTCATTGGCTCGAGGGGATGTAACATGACAAAATCACACGATACATTTACAGTCACACATTACTACCACAGATCGATAATCATCAAATGTTTAATTAGCAAATAGTTAGGCATATACATTGTATCAAGTATTAGATATAGTTGATGTACTCTTAGCTATCTATATATACACATATGTACAAATTCAAGAATCAATACAATGAAAATATTTACAGCGATTAGTGAACTACAATCATCTTCTTGAGTTATTTCATGGGCTTACCTAATCGTGAGGAAGATTTTATCCGGTAAACTATCAAACCCAAACAAAAATCGCAAAATATTCTAGTTGTCATTTTAATTATTTTGGAAAATTGTGATAAGTTTCGAAACATCGTTAGCATTTTTCACCGCAGTGAATGACACAAACTCGCGTATTTTTACAACAAATCATTGTCTAAGAGTGTGTTCGAACTTTAATTTTCGTAAGAGAGCTCATACGTAGATATCATATTTGATACCGACTATTAATATCAATTTTATTATGCACATTTAGTTGAGTTATCGTGCACATTATTTGAGCTATTATGCATGCATGTTATTTTTTGTAATGAAATAGTTATACATGTTATCAATTTTATTATATATGCACCTTTAGTTGAGTTATCGTGCACATTATTTGAGTTATTGTGCATGTTATTTTTTGTAATGAAATAATTATACATGTTATTTTTTGTACTGAAATAGTTATGGTATAACATGCATAATAACTCAAATAATGTGCACGATAACTCAACTAATGTGCATAATAAAATCGATATCGATAGTTGGTATCAAATGTGGTATCTACCGAACATTCTCCTTTTTGTAACACTGACATTCATTATTATTCAACGTTTTTTTTGTTTCATATATATTTTTAAAATAAATAGTATAATTCTCTTCATCAATGTCAATACTTTTTTGTGCTTGACATTCATATTTGTTTTTTAAATCTACCGCCATATGAAAAAATTCTGCATCTGCTCTTGTGTGTGATGGAGGTGAATCTTGTACGTAGAAAACTAATCACAGTAGCAATCTTTGTTTCTTATTCATATAATAGAGTACAACCCTCATTTTTAACTTGATTTCTTTGATCTAAGTTAGTTAGTCGGATGACTAAATTGCATCATATTTTAAAAAACTTTTCAATTTAAATTGCAAGATTTAAAATCATAAGAAAAAATTATGATATTCCCTGTATCCAAGGAAGAAAAATAAAGGCATCAGAATTAGCCTGCATGCCAAAAAGGATTGAGGACAGTTTGATCCCGGTATGGCGAAATCTATTTATGTGTACTTTGTTTTGTTTCTTCCCATTTGGCCTTGTCTTTGCTTCTTTGTCTTTATTTGTTTACTACTGTGCTTTCATAATGTACTGTGACAAATGTGAAAATTTTCTGGCCTGAGAGAAAGGGTTAAAAATCTAGTACAGATAAACTGCATATCTGTCCCGGACATGGTCTTCGTTAAATGAAATTTATAAATTGTGACGATAACATAGTGGATTGACGAAAGGTCGGATCGGGTCGGGCACGGGTCGATCCGGGCGGCTTCAAGGGTCCGACGGGTTACGGGTTCTCGGGTCTCAAAGGTCTCACGGATCGGGTTTGCACGGGTCCAAAGTCCGAAAGGGCAATCCGACTCGTGATAGACTCCCACGGGTCTCACGGGTCACGGGTTTGTGAGGGTCGGGTCCGACCCGGCGGGACTTTCAAAAAAAAAATTTTGAATTTTAAAGTTTATAAGTGGTAAATGCCTCCAAAAAAATCCCGAAAAATCTCAAAAAAATTAAAAAAAATGCACGAAAATTCAGAAAAAGATTTGTAATATTTTAAAAAATATATTTTATAATTACATCATTTTTATTTATGATCTTTCTTAAAATAAAAAATATTCATATAATGTTAAAAAAAATTCTAAATTCTCAATAAATTTGAAAAAATGTTAAAAAAAATGCACAAAAATTCAGAAAAAATTTTGTAATATTATGAAAAAATATATTTTATAATTATATCATTTTTATTTATGATCTTTCTTAAAATAAAAAATATTCATATAATGTTAAAAAAACCTCTAAATTCTCAATAAATTCGAAAAAATGTTAAAAAAATAAAAAAATGCACAAAAAATTCAGAAAAAAATTTGTAATATTTTGAAAATTATATTTTATAATTATATAATTTTTATTTATGATATTTCTTAAAATAAAAAATATTCATATAATGTTCAAAAAAACCTCTAAATTCTCAATAAATTCGAAAAAATGTTAAAAAAATAAAAAAAATGCACAAAAATTCAGAAAAAATTTGTAATATTTTGAAAAATATATTTTATAATTATATCATTTTTAAAAGTTAACCTCCTCCTTTATTCCGGGCTTGGAAGCGGCTATATGAATAAGACAACATAGACGGAGTTCTAACTTTTTTTTTTGTTAGTATCATTGGAAAAAAATGTTGTAAAAAATAAAAATATAATTACAATTACAATTAAAAACTTACTACATTGCACGCATGAATTCATTGTTCAGATACCATAATTCGTCGTCGTCAATGCACAATGGATCATCAGAATCGTTGCCGGCGACAGGACTTCTTGGCATAGTACTACTTTCTTGAGTTTCGACTTCTTAAAAATTAGGATCATGTTGATTACGCTCTTCGGCATCAATCCAATCTTTCAAGCACACAAGTTGCTCGAATCGTGTTGCACCCAATTTGGTGCGTTTGTCGGTCAAAATTCTACCAGCGGAACTGAAACATGACTCGGATGGTACAGTTGACACGGGCACTGCATAAACGTTGCGAGCCATCGCTGCCAAAACTAGATATGCGCCAGAATGTCTCTTCCACCAATATAGGATGTCGATGTCATCGTCTTCAAGACTTCCCAAACAGTAACTCAACAGTTCGTTAGTGTTTAGCATTTGAGGTTCATCCTCCCTTAGCTCGCTAAGCAAGCCTAAAGAACTGGTCCTTCTATTTGTGATTAAAAAAAGTTATTGAGTGTTAAAAAATTACTAAATAAATTGAGTCTTCAAATATTACTAAATATATTGCATTCATACCTTTGTGGTTGAATTGGCGCAGAAGCCATCCTTGAGACATGTCGAGCATTGTAAATGTCGAACATCCCGTCGAATAAAGTAGTCACTTCGGCTTCCACCGTATGATATGGTAACTTCAGATTCTGGTTGTACTTCTGAATCAATCTTGTTGTGTACTTCTTTTTGAAGGCCGGATGCAGACAGTTCACTATAATAGTGATAGGAGGTACTTCTTCCCAATACTTGAGAAACTTCTCTCTCATTGCCTTAACGATTGGAGTCAAATTATGGTCTAGCCCTTCTATATTTTCAAGCTGACGATAGACCTTAGAGAATTGGAAGAAAAAAATATAAGAGAATAAGAGATGGATAAAGAAAGAGGATGATTGTTTCAAACATAAATATAGATGGGGATTACGTACCTTGGTGATGCAATATAGATGGTGTATACGAGCATGAAAGTTTGACGGTTGCTTTGAAAAAAACTTGTAGAAAGTTTGTCAATTTCTCCAATTGGTCCCATTCTCCCTCGTTCATCATCAGTTGTATCTCCTCGGTTGAGTTCCGCAACATTTCATTTATTGCGTTCTTGTATGGTAAACAATGATGGAACAATCTATACGTGGAGTTCCAACGGGTATCGACATCCCATAGAACTATCAAATTACTCAAGCCCAAGCGTGAACACAATGCATGAAAATTTTGTTTTCTAACATTATTTGAAAAAATGTGATGAAGATCATCTTTGAATTTAAAAATTAAATTTTTAATACCTTCAGTTTTAATACCTGCTTTAACGGTGAGATTTAAAATATGACATGCACATTTTTGATGAAATAATTTCCCATTCATTATGGGATTTAATGCACTTAAAAAATAATCAATAGATTTAATATTGTTGCTAGCATTGTCAAAAAAATTGAAAAAAATCTTGTTTTCTAAATCTCTTTTTAAATTAAATTCATGCAAAACATTAATTATGGCTTGGTAAATAACGTGTGGATTGTGCGGAAAATCAAGATTACGGAAACATAAAATGTGCAGTAATACAAGATTATGCAAAAAATCTTGTTTCTGCAAAATCCAATTGTCATCAATATAATGTGCAGTAATACAAAAATACCCTAAACCACCCTTACCTGCGGACCAACAGTCAGATGTGATAGATACATTATAGTTGGCATAACAAAAAATGGCTAACAATTCATTTTTCCGTTCTAAATATTGTTTCTTGATTTCGGCCACTATTTTGCGGTGGTGAAATTTCTTTTACATTACTTGACCAGCGCCTTTTATTATTAATCTAGCAAAACTAGAACAACAACCCATACTAATTGGTTTTTCTTTATGGGCAACATACCTAGCAACTTCACTTAACATGCGCTTTTCATCATACTTGGCCAAGGTCCTCGTACCATCAGGGTTAATAGTACTTTGGACTAACTGTTGGTCTGGTTGTTCTTGTGGTTCGTCGCCTTTTTCTTCATGTCTTTCAACATGTTTTTAAAAAAATTTATACCGCTAGATTTTTTGTAATAGAAAAAACCTTTACAATTTTTTACCTTGCACCTCAAAGTCAAAACAGTTTCGTCAGCATCATGAGTTGTTTCATAGAAACGCCACCATGGTGCTTCATATTTAGGCGCGGTCGTTTTTCTCTTTTTTTTTTGCCTCGGATCCACTTCTACTTCTTGGATTTCTGGCGATGGATTTGATGATGGCTGCGACGATGGAGGAATACTTTCGTCGACAGATGATGGTGGAGGGACAATTTCAGTTTGAGTTTGAATCATTGGTGGAGGGGCTTGAGTCGGTGGAACATTAATATCTTGTGCTAAATAAGGGTGTTGATGATATAATGGGAGGTTTGCATGTCGCGGAGGTGGATAAAATTGTGGTTGTGGTTGATAAAATTGTGGATGTGTTTGGGGGTTCATGTTTGCATATTGTGTTGGGGGATTGTCCTCACCGAATAGCTCAACACTCATCCTTCGTATTGTTTCTTCAACCGAAATGCTAGGATTTGGTTGTTGAGATGCCATATCTAAAATTGAAAAAAAAGAAATAATATTGTCAATTTTTTTCAAATAATACTAAAAAATGTCGATTTTTTTTTCAAAAATTTGAATACTAAAATAATATTGTCAATTTTTTTTATAAATTAATTTACAATTGAAAATAAAAAAATGTAACTTAGAAGTTATTAAAGAATAAAAATGTGAATTACAAATTGTATGTGAAGTAAAATGTGAGTTAGAAATAATAAAATTTGATAAGAATAAAAATTGTTACGTAAAAAAAATATAAATTCGAGAATTAAATGTAAATTGTAACTTAAAATCTTAAACGTACCTTTGCACGGATGGTGGATGATGAAATATTGTAATTGCGTTCCTTCTTTACACCGTCCCGAATAAATATAAATTAACAATTTAAATATTTAAACCTAATTAATATATCTAAATGTATTATTATAAACTTAGAAGTTATAACTTATATATTAAAATTATGAAAGTAAATTGAGAATTGAGTAGTGATTATTGAGAATTTGAAAGAGAGAATGAGAGATAGATGTGTGAAATAAGTGAGAGTGGAGGGTGTTATTTATAGAGAGGTATGGTGAATTTGAAATTTGAAATTTGAATTTTTTTGAATTTTCTGAAATTTTTTTTGAATTTTTTTGAATTTAGAAGTGACAAATCATTTCATTCCTTTTTTTTTTTTGGCCGGATTTCAATTTTTTGAATGAAAAATGGGATTCCACCTATTAACCTATAGTGGCTACGGGTTCAAGGGTCAAAATCGCCCCCCTTTAGTCAAATCCATGTCCCTTTTTTTTTCAAATTTATCACGGGTCCAGGGGGGTCGGGTCGGGTCCGGGGGTTTGGGTCGGGTCTAGGGGTTGGGTTCAAGGGTCGGGTTCAAGAGTCCAAGGGTCGGACACGGGTCGGATCACGGGCGAGTCCGCCCCCGGGGACCTTATCACACCACTACGATAACATACATTGAACTATTTTTTATTTATTTATATTTATTAGTCGTTGATAATTACAGATGAATAATTTGGACTAATTATTTGTTGCTTCACACACTAAGTAAATACATTGTTATATCAAATAAAATTATCTCCCGCTTTACATAGGTAAACATTTCACAATAATATAGTCACGTCTTCCGGTTTACATAAGGTTGCATAAAACTTATTTATTTTACGAGTTGAGTTCAAACTTGTTTCAGCTCGAAAGTGTAAATTAGTGGCGGAGCCACATGAATTCAGGAGTGCAGATGAATTTTTCTGAATTTTTTTTTCAAAAATAATCATATATGTTACTTTTTTTCAAAAATGATTATGTATTTGAATTTTTTTTGTACAAATGACCATATAAAATAAAATTTATTTAAAAATAAGTATCATTTCGAACTCCTGAAAAAAACTGTAAATCTTAAACTCCCCTGGCGAGAATTTTGAATCCGCCCCTCATGTAAATCATTGATGTATTAAATTTGTTTTCGTGTATAAAATTATTAATATGTCTCCTAAAATTTGTTATCTTAAACTTTTAGTTTTTTAATTGATGTATATAGTACTTGTAATCTACATGTTGCATCAAAGTCTCAAATTAATATAATAATTAATTTTCTCAAATAACTAACTGTCAAGTTAAAATTGTTGTGAAATATACGTCAGGATTGCAGAAAAACTCGCAATTCACTCAAATTTCGCTAAATAGATAAATAAATAAATTATATAGTAGACTAGCATTTCTAACAAGTTAATCGGTATGTATATTTCATTATTCGAATCCACAGAAAGCAAATTCGCTGCTCGTATAATCTCTTCTTTTTCGGTGCTTGTTTCGATCTGAATTATTCAAAATTCATCTAACGATCAAAATATTTTGTTTTCTAAATCAAATCACAATCGTTTGTGACGATCAATTCCCAACATATTCCGATCCCGCAATTCTCGCTCATGTGCTTCTCGGAGCGGTCCCTGGGCCCCACCATTCCATCCCACATCACTTAAACAAAAATACAAAACAAATGTAAAATCAAACGCGGCGGACCATCACGTGATCCCGCCCCAACTCTCTCTGGCTCAATCCAAACATCCTCTGACGCGAACTCTCCATTTGCTTTCTTTACTCCCTAGTCCCTCTCCTTTATTAAATTAAATTACTTAATTAATTAATTTAAATTGGTTCCTTTAAGGTCGTAAGCACTAAACACACCTTGTTTAGTTGTTTAACCATTTTAATAGGGATTAGTGCCTGTCTTCTCTTCTTTTATTTGTTTCTTTATATATTTTTACCTGTCCCAACCACGGTCAACCGTCGCACGGCACGAGATCGATCTAACGGCTGAGATGACTCGTTATCGGATGTAACGGTAACGCCGTTTATAGTAGACGGCGTTTTGATGATCTGATCACGAATAAGTATAAGCGAGAGAGAGAGAGAGGGAGTTGTGGAGAGGAGAATAAATAAAAGGAGAGAAGCAAGCAAAAGGGGAGTATAAAAGGATCTAAGAGAGGCCCGCTTATCTGTCTCCACACCGCCGCGAGAAAGAGAGAAAGAGAGAGAGATTGGTGTGTTTGTTCAATTACGATTCTCTCTCCAAGTTCCATTGAGAGCAGTAATATTTCAAGTCGAACTTGCACTACATTGATCGAATCGAGCGCTTAATTCGATCTGGTTTGCTTTTGTTCTTCTAATTCCGCTGCGATCTGAATTTTCAAGGAATTCTCTCGGTTCAACGGTTCAAGATATTTTCAGTTTATTCTCAGAATTTCGTTAGAGATCTGCTGCTCAGGTGAATTCTTCAACAGGAAGAAGAAAAGGTTCAAACTATATCGATTTCTCAAATTCGAGAAGTGTGAAGAACCAACGATGGAGCTTCAAGGTATTAATCTTTTCAAGTGCATAGATGTAGCCAGTTGTTATTGTTTTTACAAAAAAACTTCAATGAGCTATAATTATCATTTATTTACAAACACGATTTGCTTTGTATGAAAAATAACTAACATAGGTGATAATTCGGATTAATTAACAGGAAACAAAGCTACTCAGGATTTCCTTTCTCTGTACACTAAGGATTCTTCTTTCCAGCAGCAGGATCCAAGACCTCCGCAAGGTACTTGTTCTTCTCGTAACCTCGCCTATTTTTCAAATTTCCAATTAGATACTTCAATAAATGTATTGGCAGGTTTTGATCTACTAATAAGAACCAGCGAAATTGAAATAGTTTCAAAAAAAGGTGCAATTCAAATACTTAGATATATAAATATATATCTTCCTTTAATAATCTCCTTCCTTAGTTCCTTTCACGGTAAATAAAGCGTAGGTGACTCCGGTGCATAATTTCCGGGGACAAAAACTTGCCCAATTTAGCAAGGTGTAGTGGTTGGTAGAAGTTAAAACATCACCTTCATCCGCTTTCGAATTTACCGCGTGGCGGTTAAAAGTTAATAAACAATAAAACACCTGTTTTTATTTTAGTCTGTGAATATAAAAAGATATCTTTCTCTCTCTGATGAAGGAAAGGAGAGTAGTAGTGCATAATCCGTGAACTACATTTTTCTTTCTTCTATAATCAAGTGTGTATGTGTAGACTCTACTGCTTAGGCCTTCTCATCTTAACTACCTTTTCTTTATTAATCACGTGCATCGGTTCCAAGTTCCAACCTTCCATCACTCCGTTGTTCGTTTCCTCTCTTTCTGGGCCCCACCATTTGTTAGGTCCCATCGCTAATCTAATCACTCTCTAATTTTCCATTACCATTTTTTTTAATTTTAATCGTTTTTACTCTCTTTCTTACTTAGGGTTCTTTCTGAAAACGCACGATTTCCTTCAACCGCTGGAGAAAGGAGATAATCGTAATCCGACCCGTGAGCATGAGGTGTCAGGCAAGGTCCCCACGGAACACGTCCTTCCAGGCGGCATCGGCACGTTCAGCATCTGCCACGTTGCGGATACGGGAGCCAGAGTGGTAGTGAAGCCGGAACTGGTAACTTGTGCTCCAGCTGGAAAACCCGAACCCGATACCACTAGTTACGCCCGTTACGCCGGTGCACCATTTGCTCTTTGGAGTGAATTCGCTTCAGGAGAATCTGCATCTAGAGGTGAGTATAGATCTCGTGCGTAAAGTGTAAACTTATCATTCGATTCACCGTTAGTTTTGAGAAATACTAGAATTCTATAGAAATAGAAATAGGAACTATAACCATTGCTAGCAGTTTAGCTTTGACCCAAGAACAGTGTGAGTACTACTATCTAGTCGGACAACTCGAAAGGCTAATGACTATATTTCGATTAGCCATTGGCAAAGGGACGTGGGGGATGACCCAGGAACTATAACCAGGGCTTTAAATAAAAAAAAAAAACTATATTTCGATTAGCCATTGGCAAAGGGACGTGGGGGATGAGAGCACGTGACGACACGGTGCTTCCTCTTGTGGGAAGTCTGAGATGAGGTGTCGTGACTTGTATAGTTGTACAACTAGAATTAGTATCTTCTAGAATACTTCTCAAGTGAAGGAGTAATCGAATGGTTCACACAACTTTGAAATTCGTACATATAAATCTCGAAATTTTGTAAACCATTCGATAACTACTTCATTTTATGAAGTACTTCACCAGATGTGAATTCGTACAACTAGAGCGTGATTAGGTCTTGTTCTTTTTCGCCGAAAATCACTGAAA
The DNA here is from genome assembly GCA_964058865.1 of Eleocharis quinqueflora. Lineage (NCBI taxonomy): Eukaryota > Viridiplantae > Streptophyta > Magnoliopsida > Poales > Cyperaceae > Eleocharis > Eleocharis quinqueflora. The sequence continues at coordinate 156,439 of CAXKVX010001152.1, forward strand.
TTAAAAAAATCATGAGGAAATCACCAAAATAAAAGGTACGAGATTTAGAAATTAGATGTGAATTCTTAGATCACGAATTAGATTCGGATTCTAAGATCACGAATCAGCTTCAGATTTAACTCGTTAAATCTAATAGAGATATGAAATTCTCAACAAAGCTTGTAAGGAAATAATTTGTGAGCTTCGAAGTGCGTGAGTTTTCGACAGAGCGAGCGAGGAAATTATTTTTACAGAAGAATTTGTTGCATAGCATAGTAAGTTATAAGAAGAATTTTTTTAATCTTCATCAAATATGTAAGATTTGTACTATCTTCGTAACATTGTAAATAATTTGACAACATTTAATAGTTATAATTTCAGTCATGATTAACCCAATTTTAAATTTTATTATGCATTTTAGTAATTTTGAGAACTTATTTTTTCCTTACTTCTTTATTAAGATTGATTTTTAATATAAATTTGATATTAACTTTTTTATTATGTATTATTGTAATTTTATTAAAATAGTAATAAATTATTTTTCGATGTACAATTGAGCTAAAGAGAAATGATTTCAATTTCTGTGTATTTTGACCGTCAAATACGAAACAGACCGTATGGTATCGAGTACAGTTGTTATCCTAAATTTAATTTTTCAGGCATGAAATGAAGATACTCGTTACGTGGATGTCAAATATGATATGCCGATAGTTGAGAATATTTGAGAGTCAACATTCGCTAAATGTTACCGTCGGTATAATAATGTAGGTGACCGTGCCTATCATTTTTGTCTAATTCACATTCGTGATGATATAGAGCAGCGGATGATATTTCAAATAACACAAGCAAAAATGAATTGGAGATTTGTTTTGATGGCACTCTACCGAAAATAGTAAAATAATTTCGAACCCTCCAATCGTAACTACAAATCAGATACTAAATTGTGATATGGTTACTCATAGTTCTAATCCAGTTACTTGTAGTCTATGCAATCCCTAATAGCCCTGACTTGACTCCTCATAGTCCTCTCGAAAGACTTTCACCAATTATTGATCTTAATGAATTCATATCTGTTATCCATGAAGGTCATGAAGACGACGACGATGCTAATATATTACCCAACGAGGAAGAATGAAAAACTGGATAAGATTACAAATATACTTCTGACAAAGACAACGATCTAGATTATAATCCTAACGATCACTTGGATCGTCGAATGATCGTGCAAGACAAATAAAAATAACATCCCCCGATCCGAGAGCTTAGTTTCGACGAAATGTATGCCAAAGCACAAAGTTTGTCGGACAATTCATTAGCAGAAAATCACGTATTCAATTTGAAAGATCATTTAGAATAGACCATTAGCGAGTATCAAATTAAAGAAAATAGATAGATTGCAACAAAAATCAATAGCTAGTCGAGGTTGGTGATGAAATATTGAGATAAGAGATGTTGCTGGATGTTGTATATTGTCTGCATCAAAGGCACTAGCTTTGGACTATAACTAATATGTATCCGCACACTTGCGTCCAATTAATCACACGAGTGGATCACACAGAACTTACTGCTAAAATAATAGTCGGTATAATTAAGAAATAAATGAACAAGGATACAGACCTATGCTTAGCCGGTGCAATTAATCGAAATAATTAACTAATTTAACTACAACAACTAATTAATCACAACATATGTTACAAAAAAATTACATTACAAACTAATTTGTTAATTATTTACAATAACTGCATTTAATTAACTAATTTGTTTACAATTTATGAAACCAATTAACTACATTATGAACTAAAAATTTAAAAAATGTATCAAAGGAGAAGATAATGAGTGCTGGTGGTTGCTTTGAAAGGAGTGAAGTATTAGAGAAGAGAAGAAGAGAAAGAGGCGAAGGGGTTTGAAGAAATAATTTCGGCAAAAAAAATCACGAGTTCGTGAACAAAGAATTCGAATCTGGTATGTGATCTAAGATCCTAAACTTCTTACTTCGATGATTTTTCTCTATTTTTTTTTCATTTCAGTGTTTTTTGTTTATTATAAAATAATCGGTCTTTTTTGTCTCTATGGTTGTGTTTGGTTGTGGAGTAAGATGTGGATTAACTCTCTTACTCCACACTTAATTCACCAAACGTGGAGTAAAATTGATGGAATAAGTTGGAGTAAGATTAAATTTAATCCGGAATAAGTTACTCCACCTCTTTAGGTGGATTAGCTTAATCCACCAAATATGATTAACTTACTCCACATTAACTTGGAGTAAGTAATTTAATTCGGATTAAATTTACTCCACAACCAAACAAAACCTATATACTTTATCACGAAGAAATCCTTCAAAGTAATAATAACAAGGGAAATTGAATCAGCAGCTGTAGGCTGTCAGATTTTCTTTAGTTGCATCAAAATTTGTGTCTTATTTAAAACTTTTATTGATTTTCACTGTTGGTGGTTCATTCGAACCTGACTGTCTTTTACATGTAGCGAAATATTACGCTGCAACAAATTTGAACCTATCACAAGTAGGGATGGCAGTTTGGCCTGCCGGCCCATCGGCCCGCACATACCTACCCGGCCCAAGCACTATACCCACACGGCCCATTGTCATGGAGGGCCGGGTAGGGCCGGGCCTATGGGCGGGCCGGGGCGGGCTATGGGCTATGAAGTTGTACCCATGGGCTACCCATGGGCCGATTATAATATTAAATTAGATTGGATCTTAGTATATGACGTGAGGCCTGAATAGATTTGACCGATTATAATGCTGGTAGCTGATTATGATATAAAATTATTAGACGATATTAATCTGAAATTCTAAAATTATCACAAATTTTACAATTCTGTAATTACAAACTATACATTAAATATAGAAAAAAATGTTTTTTATTTGATGCGCTGATGTTGTGATGCACTGGAGTATTGAACGGGCCTATGCGGGTAGTCCATGGGCCGGGCTGTAAAGCCCATGGGTAGGTCGGGCTGCTAATTCTAAGCCCACCTCTGCGGGCAGGGTAGGTCGGGTATGACATTTTTGCGGACCGGGTAGGCCGCGGGATAGGCAAAATACCCGTGGATAAGGCCCATTGACATCCCTAATCACAAGGGAGGTTGGAAGATAAACAGTCTTTTTTTTTTTTTGAACTAAGTGGGATTAACCCACCACTTCCTTTGCAAAAAGAAGTTACAAAAAAGTTTGAGACAAACGTATAACCCCTGTAAGACTAAACTACCCTTTAGTCAAATAGCCCTATTTCTATACCGACGCCAATACTTTTTTCATCTGTTAAGCAAAGGCGCCCCCTAACTATCTAATCAAAATAGTCTCTGTAAATATTCTTCTCTCCAAAACTTTAAGTAAAATACCACTTGACAAACATCGAAAATTAACAGAAAAAAGCTCCTTCAATGAGCACATCCTTGCTACGGGCTTATCATATTTTGCACTATCCTCTTCTATCATGTTGTAACAACAACACTCTCCAGCAGCATAGCTTCTCCCCTCTGCTTCTCATCTCCAAGCTGCTCCCTTGCGTCAATCACTCTGACTGTAGTTTGCCACGCCTGCCAAGCCTTAAGCAATTCCTCATCCCAGTTACCTGACCAGTAATTAAGAGTAGTTAGTATATTTAATTCATATGTTCGATAAGCTGGGTGGGAGCACTTATCAAAGACACACTTATTTCTCAATAGCCAACAATTCCATATGATAGCTGCACAAATATGAAGAAAAATTCTCTGTACATTTTTTGTCAGCTGTACCAATAGGATACATAAGTCTTCTAAGCAGTTTGGCAACCGATTTATATTGATTGGTTTACACAATCTTGCCCATACCCTCTTACTCATATGACATCTAAATAGTAAATGGTCAACAGTTTCAATAGAATCACAGAACTCACATATCTCTGTACCAACCCAACCTTTTTGTACCAGTACACTTTTAACCAAAATTTTTCTTTTACAAGTCAACCACAAAAAAATTTTAATTTTTAAAGGCACCCTCAAATTCCAAATTAATTCAAAATTTTCCCCTTGTACCCCTCTGTCACACACCACCATATATACTTCCTGATTTTTTATCTTCTCATGTTTATTCTGCCATAGGATCCTATCTTGTTCATCTACCAGCATCATGTATGGTTTAATCACATCTATCAACTCTTGTAGCAGCTGAAACTGCACCTGACTCAACTGTCTGGTAAATGTTAACTGGTCTATACCAAACTGAACAATTTGTGCCACTGTTATTGACTTATGATTACAAATTTTATATAGACTATAAAAGGTGATTGATAGGGGTATTTCCCCACACCACCTATCCTCCCAAAATTTAGTTTTTCTACCATCACCAATCTTGACAAACTTATGAACCTCAACTAAGCTTTCTAGAATAGCAATATCCCTCCAGAAAAACGACCACCTAACTCTGGATTTGCAGTTATCATATTTAAAAAGCAAAATGTCCTTCCACCATCCTGAACAGGAGGGATCCTTCAACCTCCACATCCATTTGCTTAATAAAGAAATATTCATATCCCTTATATTGACAACCCCCAAACCACTATGAGCCTTTGGTCTGCATATCTCACCCCACTTACATAGATGATACCTTTTCTTAACTCCTGTATACCACAAAAATCTGCTCCTCAACTGATCCATTTTCTTTCTGATTTTACAAGGCACCACATAAACACTCATGATATACAATGGTAAAGAAGTTAGTACACTGTTTATCAGTGTTAATTTCCCCCCTAAAGACAGGTATGCCCCTTGCCAGCTTTGCAACTTGTGGTGGAATTTGTTAATTGTATCTTCCCAGTCCCTTTGTTTGGGTTTTTTCCAGTGCACAGGCACTCCTAGATAGGTTAGTGGCCAGACACCTGTATCACAACCAAAGTTTTCTGCCAGTGTATTTGTCTCCTCATTATTCAGATTGATAGGGTACATTGTTGATTTTTCATAATTAATCTTCAAACCTGTAAGGGACTCAAAGCCTATAAAGATCCATTTTAAAACTTTTACCATTTCTCCACCAGCCTTGCAAAACAATATAGTATCATCTGCATAGTGCATGTTTACTATAGGTTTTCCATTATTAACTGGTGGACCTAAGCCAGACACAAGATCAAGAGCCTGACATTTTTTTAGCATTTGGTTAAGTGTATCAGTGACTAAGTTGAAAAGCAAGGGGGATAGTGGGTCCCCTTGTTTCAATCCTCTCTTTGCTTCAAAATAAGGTGTTAAAGTCCCATTGACATTTATGCATATTTGCCCCCCATTCAGTAAATTTCTGATCCACTCAATCCATCTGCCTGGGAAGCCTCTTTTTTGCAACATATCCAATAAAAAACTCCAATGCACTCTATCATATGCTTTTTCCATATCTATTTTAAAAACAACCCCCTTTTTTTTGGAATTTTTGGTTTGATGTATGATCTCAATAGCAGTCACCACATTATCCATTATAAGTCTGTTTTTCATGAAAGCAGCTTGTGAGGAATCTAGCAGTTGATTGACCACTGGTTCTAACCTATCTGTAGGAATTTTGGTAATTATTTTGTAACTGCAATTCAAAAGGGAGATTGGTCTGAATTTTTTAATTTCTTCTGGTTTAACAATTTTTGGAATTAGAGAGACCATAGCTCTATTTAGCTTAGAAATATCAATCTCATTTCTATAGAATTGTTGAAATATTAAAACTAGGTCACCTTTCACCAGATCCCAGAACTTTTGGTAGAAGGAGAATGACAATCCATCAGGCCAGAGCCCTTTTCTCCAGCAGATGTGAATAAACAGTCTTTTTGAAAGAAGTGATTCTCAGGAATCGAGTCAGCTTCTGAAATTATTATTATTATCCTATTAGTTTGGAAACATTTTAATTAATGAAATCAATGTCAGCATTTTCATCGAGGATTGCTTTTAACAATCAAAATTTAAGGCGGACTGGAGAAGATAATAAGAAATAACCGTTTAGAACCTCGAAGTAACTTCTGTGTCTGTACGGTAAGTCAGGTGGTTGTGACACGCAGTCCACGTGATATCCACGTGACTTCACGCGGCTACCGCCTACCTGCGTGGCTCTGTGACGAAACGAGAGAGAGATCAATCTCAAATTCTCGGTAGCACGCACGCAATACCTTCCTTTCACCATATTTGATATTACACGGTCGCAAGTCATTGCCTGGTCCCAAAAACACCGCATTCAGAAGAGCGCACTTTCTCGTTGCGCACCGGATTTCAACTCCTCAATTAACCAGATTTGAATCGCTTCGGGTTCCGACTCGCGGATCCAGATCTACAATCATATCATACCCGAAGCCCAAGTGATGTTAAAAAAGAAGGTTAAATTATTGCTTGATGGTCCATTTGTAGCGCTAAATCTCCACTGCGCCTAGGCACCTAGCGTCAGCTTGGATTCACTATTATTTATTGTATCCAACCTTTATTTTTTTTTTTAAATTGCCGAGTAGACCCTCGACTCGAGCTTGGTTTTTACTTTTTTTTTTTTTTTGCTTGCTTGTAGGCGGGCATTGGTCGCTGCCGTACGCCGGCCGCGTCAGCGGCGGCCCCACCTCCTCTTCCTCCAGGTTCGTCGTTGTGAACACACCTTTATAACCTCTTCACTATGCAATTTCATATTTTCCGAAGATTTTTATTAGATTTCTTCTTGTCTTTTCTTATGGAGCTTAGGCTTAATCAAGCTGCTGAGAGAAAAGGGTATATGGACGCGGTCTCACGGTCTAGTAGAGGATTTGATGACGATGATAACGATGGGGAGGAGTTCACCAGGAGAGAGGCCTCTTCTTCGCTTAAAGGTTTGTTAGCTCGATTAGCTGTTCTCTGTTATCTTTTTGCATTTGGTGCAATTAATTTTGATTGGCTTATTGAATTAGTAGAGAAATTAGAATCCTCCGTGGAACAGCTATAATTTGTTCTACTTCCAATTTTCTCAGAGTTGACTGTGAGAACAGACGGAAAGGGGAGTGGTAGTGGGAGCGATCAGAGGCCAAACACACCTAGATCAAAGCATTCAGCTACAGAGCAGAGAAGAAGAAGCAAGATAAATGATAGGTGTGAGAAAATTTTTCATTTATGTTGCATTTTGTTTCTAATTTCTATAGAGTGCACTTTTTGTCTCCATCCAAATTTTGTTATGTGCCCTCTTTTACCTGATAAGGTACCTAGATAGGGATGGATACAGTGGCGAACTAGTTAGGTTCTTATGAGCATTTATTGCTTCATGCAGTGGATGCCATTGTCTGAAACATAGCTGGCATTCTGAAACATAGCTGGCATTAATTGGTAAATTGCAGCTGAAATTTGGTTTGTGGTTAGTTCAGAGAGAACAAATTAACTCCAATCTGATAGTTTTAATATCGGGTTGCTTTAGTTGAAATTAATGCATGGCATTCATGGCCTCTTTTGTAAAAAAGGGGTAAATATACTAGTTGTTGGACTGAAGTTATGCTATTAAATCTATAGTGGATTCAATTAACGTGCTGTGATGCAGTCTTTAACTAAAATGGGTGAATTATTCTGCAGGTTTCAGATTCTTAGAGAATTAATACCACACAGTGATCAAAAGAGGGACAAAGCATCTTTTCTTTTTGAGGTATTCCTTATTTCTTTGGTGTCTGGGCACACGTGGTGTTTTGTGAGGGAGGGGTGTTGTGTTGTGTGTTATGATTTCTGATGTTTGAATGAATTCTGTTTCTCAGGTCATTGAGTACATACGATTTTTGCAAGAGAAGGTCCAAACTTTTGAGGCATCACACCCAGAATGGAACCAAGATAATGCAAAGCTGATGCCATGGGTGAGTTCTACTTCCGTTGATATTGATTGATGGTTGTGACAAGACTTAACTTCTGTTTGGTTGATAGTATAATGAACCTATATCTGAGACCAGAAACTTGGAGCCAACTGTGCTATTATGTTTTTAACAATCATATATGTCCATTGTATCCACACATCTTCTACTGAAATCACCTTTTGTAGTTTTTTTGTCAGATTTTGCTTTTTGTGCCTTCAAAATATAAATATCTAGTTCTTGTTTGCATAGCTTATTAATTGACATTTTGTCGGTCATGTTTAATGTTGACAGGCGAATGCATACTTCAGATCATTCTGGAAACATGCTGAGGTAAGCTCGAACTCGACTTTAGAAAGACAATCGTTCAGATATTTATTTTTCTCAAACACCAAAGAACTGATCTTAATACTTGCTTTTTGTATATAGAATAAAAGTTCAAATGGAGAAGCAATGCCAGATCCTGCACTGGTCATGAAGAATGGTCCCAGCCCCCCTCCATTTGCTTTTCCAGCAGGAGGAGCTGCCACAGGCTCAGCTGTAGCTAGTCCTATGGAGGCTAGTACAGTAGCTGGTATTTCCTACAAATCATCAGAAACTCTCAGAAGTTATTCTCGTATGCACTTTTCCTTGTCTTTAGATCTTAAAAGTTCTGATCACGGATCTTGCCCTGGGTATGTGCATCTATTGTGAATTTTATTTATCAATTGATTTCTTTAATTATATTTTTGTGAATTAGATGTTGAGAATGCCACATCTGTAGCACAGCCGCCACCACAGCCACAGCAGCAAGCACAGGTGCGTGCACCATCCCAATCGATGAGACCAGCAGCCACAGAGGAATGTTCAGCTAGTAGAGATGTGCTGCATGAACACGAAGATTTAACAATTGACGAGGGAACCATTAACCTCTCTTCTAACTACTCTCAGGAGTATGTTCTTATTCTCACCATCCCTCTCCCTCCTCTTCTAACTACTCTCTTCTAACAATTGTTAGCTGTTAGTTGTAAGCGGTTTTCATTTTACTAAATTTATGTTCCTTGCATGCAACAGACTGTTGACTGTTCTAAGTCAAGCACTGGAAAGCTCAGGAATAGATCTGTCTCAAGCCAGTATTTCTGTTCAGATTAATCTTGGCAAACGTGCATCCAATAAGCGATCTGACAGCACCTCTACTACTCAGGTATGCCATATTAATATTATGGTTGTCATGTTTTTAGTAACTGTCATCATTTGTGGAAATAATCATCTGGCCAAAATACTGCCACCTGAGCCTGTAGCAATAGCAACTGAATATGACCTTTTTGATCCCATACAGTGTCTTGTCATTGTTGTTTCCTTTTTTGTTTTGCTATCTTTGAGAATGTTTTAAGTATTGATTCTTATCAGTAGACCTCTCTATATCTAACATTGACATCGCCACAGTGGTGTTGATCTCTTTTAGCAATCCTACTTTTAACTTCTAGAATTTGTTTTGACTACTATGGCACTGTGGGCTTGATACCAACTGGTAAAATGCAGGACCATCTCTCTTTTAGTAATCATACTTTTCAGTTCTAGAATTTGTTTTGACTACTATGGCACTGTGGGCTAGATACCAACTGGTAAAATGCAGGACCATCTTGGTTCCAGACCCTAATTTCTTAAAAATACAAAAAGGGTTAAATTTTATGGGAGGTCAATGAGCTTTGTATCAAATTCTTATTTGGTAACGAGCTTTGATTTATCCAAATTTTAGTCATTGGACTTTGATATATCTCTAAATTCAATCATTTCCTCAAAGTTTTTCATCAAAAAATTGTACGAAAAATTGACATGGTGCTTAAATAACAACTATATTTGAAAAATTAAGTATTAATGATGATTTTAGATGAAAAAATGATGCATTTTACACCATATTTTACTAAAATTTGAATGAAAAAATGAGGACGTGACTAAATTGGGAGATATATCAAAGTATGTACTATGCAGGTCCATCTTGGTCCCCTAATTTGTTATGTTTTATTACTTGTAGGAGCACAAAGACACAGCAACTGATAATCATGGAAAACACCAGGATGAACCTTTGCACGCCCTAAAAAGACGCAAGTCTCATAACAATAGCTAATCAAGTATCCGTACTTATTCTTCCTTCAATATTTTGTGAATTATAATTTATGATATTGTTAGTCCATTTCACGAGTGTATAATATATTTTCTCAGTTATAATTGCCATTGTATGCTAGCACTAGCCATTCTTTCAATTTGTCATTTAAGAGAGAGAGAGAGAGAGATGCCTCCATTGCATAGCGAAGCTGCTTTTTCTTCCAATGCTTCCATTCACATGAGAAGCTTCTCTAGCTCTTCTCTGAAAAGGCTTTCTTGGAAAGTAGTGGAATTAACAGTCTTTGTTATCGTCAATTTTCTATATTTGTATTGTTTTGTATCATACAACAGGATTGTTCAGAAAGACTTAATTATGTAAAAGCACAGTTTGCCACTGGTTTAATTGAATTACTTACTAAGAAAGGCTTATTATTTCAATATGTTCAATCGTTTTAATGTATTGAAAGGGATTCTACTGTTCAATCCTCTTGTTTCTTTTGTAAGCTAATTTCCAAAATTTATGTGGTATTAAAGTTGGATTATTTAGTTCAAACATGCCGTAATGTGTAACTACTTTTAAAAAAATGTGCATGTGTTCGAAGTTTCGAACGAGGGCGCTCTAAACATTGTTTCTGCCTGAAGAAGCTTCACAGAAATTAGATATGCTCCATTTCCAAGCTGCTGAGTCCTGAAATAGTTTCAACTGGCGTCGTTTGATCCACTGTCGTGCCTCAATTTGTTCTAACAGTTACTTTTTACAACATGAAATATTCCATCTTGCATCTTCATCTTTGAGGTAATGTCTGAATTAGAAATTTTGTGCAATTGTACTTCTGTAGGTTTCTAATTGTTTTACTGTCATTCATAACTTGTATATAGGACGTGCTGAGTTGCTGTGATCTTATTATTCCTTATTGTCATATGCTGCTTTTATGTCACTCAAGGGGTGTAAGAAATATTCGTAGCTTGTGACTCGTCCGTGTTCGATTCGTCAAAAACTCGTTATGAACTCGTTTATTACCAGCTCGAGCTGTTAACGACATGAACTAGTCAGCTTACTAAGTTAACAAGTCGATCTTGAACTATGTCCAGCTCGACTCGTTAACGAAGCACACTTGTTAAATAATAGTTAATTAATAGATATTAATATCTAACTTCAATAGTTGAGTACAAATTGCACAATATTAATTAACACAGTCTAGGGGTGCAAAAAATATTCGTAACTCGTGGTTCGTCCGTGTTCGACTCGTCAAAACTCGTTATTAGCTTGTTCGTTATCAGCTCGTTCGTTAAGTTAACGAGCCGATCTTAAATTTGACTCAGCTCGTTCGTGTTTGACTCGTTTGCGTCCCTTGTCACTATGTGAGGTTTGATTTTTCATTTTATGTAATAACATAAGAAACAAAAATAGCATCTTTGTTGAAATCTGTATTGGCCTATCTCTCTTTTGGAATCGAATCTCCTGCTCGTAAATTCCTGCTTGCTTTCCTGCTTGTTTCGATTTGGACCGTTCAAAACTCATCTAACGGTCAAAGCATCTGCCCCCTGAATCAAATCACAGCCGTCCGTGACGATCGAGCGGTCGGATCGAAGATAAACAGAAAAGCAAGTAGGAATTTACGAGCAGCAGATTCGGACCCCTCTCTTTTGCCCATATTGTAGGCCCATGTGGAATTTGGCAGTAATACATATTACTGTATGAGCATTTACATCAGGTAATTTGCAAATCTGAACTGAGTTGCGCGTTCTGCTACACAATTCTTGTATATTATAACTAAGTGATCCCTCCTTTTAACTAAATTATTATTTGGACCTGTACACTTCTGCGCCAAACCAAACAACAATATTCTTTGGATTCAACTTTTGTGAGTGAAAAAGAACCGGCTCTTGATATAATGTATAATGTCTGAGAACAATAACTAATAATTTTTGTGTGGGAGGTATTGAATTCGAAATTTGAATGGAAGAATTTTATATCATTTAAATTTGAATAGCTTCACTTTCATATTTATCTTAAATAAATATATTTTGTTAGTGAAACATTGAAGTCAACTTTACTTTTTATATTTAATTGTGATAAAATTGCCGATACCATAGCTTGCGTTGGAAGGATGATAACAAAATCTACACGCCTATAATTTCGAGAACCCAAGTTCCTGTTGGCTTATTTTAACGCAGAAAATTATTTCTTAAGTAACATTATTTTTTAGTCGCTCAATTAATGAGTAACAGACGAGAATACTACGTTAATGATAATATATGCTTATAAGTTTATAGCAAATATTTATTCCAATTTCAGAGTATACCAACCGGTTTCAGTCATACATAAAATTCGGAGTCAGTCTACAAGAGAAGCCACCAGTAAAACCACGCTGGTTGGTGAAGTGGTGGCATGAAATTGACAAACCACCACTAATCACAAATTTGAATAACAAAAAATAGCACTAATCATGAGTAAGTATTGTTATTCATACAAAAATATGATTCAAACATTAATGAATTGTGAGTAGTGTTGGTTAGTGTCATTCTGCTAATCCAACAAAATAGTAGAATTAACAAATTAGTACATGTCATGATTAACAAAATTATTATTTTATTATAATGTAATCATCATCTTTAATATTATTAATATTAATATTATTATTATTATTGTTGTTGTTGTAATTGTCGTCGTCATCATTATTATTATTAATGATGATGATAATTATAATAATAATAAAAATAATGACAATTACACCCAAAAATAGATATTATTGTTGTTGTTGTTGTATCATATTTTTATTTAAATAGCAACACTTACTCATAATTAGTGCTATTTTTGTTAATTCAAACACACCCAAAAATAGATGCTGAATTTGATTATATAAAGATGGGACAAATATAGAGGTTGGGTTTCAACTGAGAAACTGTCAAAATTCAAGTGTCTCAGCACTCAGCAGTACAGTCTCGTGACCTTTTTTAAAAAAAAAAAATATTTATGTCACATTACCCATATTTCTTTCCTAAATGAGATCACATATCGTGCGGTACAAACATTGTCAGTGACACACAACAGATCGCAGCATTTTATTTACATCAAGATTCGTGCAAACTAAAATTTTAAATGCAGACCTCCTGAAAAGATACTATTGGCTAATACAATTGTGATCCAAATTTATGTATATTAAAAAAATCTTAGGAATTGAGAAAGTCTCGGATCTTAAGCTCTAAATTTGATAAAAAAAAAATATTATGAAAATTTTTAGATGAAATCTATTTAAGAGCAAACATTCTTATTTATTACTCGGAAAAAATCTTAAGAATTTGTAATTTACTTTTGTGGCTCAAACTAGCACTAACAATAGGCTATTTTGTCGACTTGTATTAGTTTCCAACTATATATTATTTTTGAAACTAATCAGTAATTTAATGCAAAATGGAATGATAAATACTAGCACCAGTATTTATTATTTCTAGAAGGAGATCCTTAGAGCATCTCCATTTCTGAAATTCTAGAAGTTTCTAATCTGACGTGACAGTTTCTAAATAAATTTCAGAAATGTAGATGAGTTTCTTATTTAGAAATTGTGTTAAAGAGTTTCTTATTTAACAACTATGCTTTAGTTTATAAACTATAACATGGCTTAATCATTAGTTAAAATTGATCGTTCTCCTATAATATTGATAATATTTGCTGACGTGACAATTTAGAAACTCTAACTTTTCAGTTTTAGAGATGAAGAAACTAAAGAAAAATTAAATTTTTAAAATTAATATGGTAATAATTTAGAAACTCTAAAAATTTAGAGATGAAGATGCTCTTACGTAGCAATAACGCGCTTGGAAACAAAACCATTGGCTGGTTCACTAAAATATAATAGTTGGTTGCAAATATTACAAATTATGCTTAAATATTCTACATTTTTAATGCCTAATCTACCTCGTGGTTTGGCCTATTCATTGTATTACTCGCTGCTTCCTGACAATTTGCGTACAGATTAATCATCCCAGCACAGATCTCTGCACTGAGATATAGCATTTATTATGTCTTACTCTAGTATGATATATCATGCAGCAGACAACTTTTTTATTATTTTTGTAATTTGTAACTTATAAAAGATATATTTAAAACAAACAACATCAAGTTACTTCAGATTAAAGCCAAACGAACTGTTCCAGTGTTGTGATTTCAACTACAAAATTTCTATATGAAAGAAGATGAAACATGCAATGCCATTATATTTTATGTACCCCTCTTATAAAAAGCACCATGAAATATTATATTGATTTCTGATGGTTTATTCAAGGCATCCATCACTATAATTCGTGTTTTCCTTCTTTTCATTAAATCAATTGGCTTCTTATTCAAGTAATCACCACTAAAGTCAAATGATGAACCATGAATACAAAAGCAATCAGTTCAGAACTTTGTATTTTCAAGGGAAATATTTTCCTAATAATTTTAAAATTTAGAAGGAAACCCTCACAGTTGTATACATACAAGGTACAAGGTATACCCTTATTTTTTAAATTTATCATATAGCAGTCCTCAGGCAAAAGGTATATTTTTCTTTTTCTTTTGATATAGTATGTCCAGTTTCAATCTAGTAGAACAACGGTATACAACTGACTCTGTGCATGCATCCACTGTATCATGTCTATTGATATACTTTGCTAAGAAGTAAGAAATCAAAAGATTAAGAAATAGGGAGCTGATATGCAGATACCACATTTGATATTAACTATTGATACCGATTTTATTATGCACCTTTAGTTGAGTTATCATGCACATTATTTGAGTTATTATGCATGTTATTTTTTGTAATGAAATAGTTATACATGTTGTCAATTTTATTATGCACCTTTAATTGAGTTATCGTGCACATTATTTGAGTTATTATGCATGTTATTTTTTGTACTGAAATAGTTATGATATAACATACATAATAACTCAAATAATATGCATTATAACTCAATTAAATGTGCATAATAAAATCGATATCAATAGTTGATATCAAATGTGGTATCTACGAAACATTATCCTAAGAAATAATGTATTGTGCATATCTCTCGACTCCAACAACTACAATAGCTTCACTATCATCCATTGATGCCATAAACAACATCTCTCCAACTAGTCCTGGATTGATCATGAACCTGATTTGCTCGTGTTATGAAATAACATTACGAAATCAGAAATAAAAATAAGATAATTAATAAAATGGTACTAAAAAACGTTTTGTCTTCACCTAAATTACTTAAAGTTGGAAAGTTCATGAAAATATGATTATCCAAAAACCTAGGAGGTTGAATGTGTAAAATTGCCCCCAAACGTTTGTTATTCACTTATTTATTTATTTGAAATAAAGATTGGGGCCTAGCTTCAGGAATGTATAGTAATAAGTGTTGTATCTAACAATTTCTTTGTTTTTATCGATTTGCAAAACAAACTTGAATATTACCATTTTTTGTGTTCGAGAATTTTTGTAGAAACTTAATTGTAAAATTAGAGATGCAAAATAGGAGCAAGCAAATTAATTCAAGAACAAATATCAAGAATATTTGGTAAAATTTCTTGTACATTTAATTCTATAAGCTTGAGCAAATAGAGCAAATGAAAATCAAAAATCATTTTTTTCAATCACAACCGTTATAACGATAGTTCTTCAAAGTAAAATTCGAAATCCAGATTTTCATATAAAATCTCAATGTGAACTGTTATGTAACGATTCTGAACTGTTACAACGATTTAAGTCTTTGAATATTAATTTTGAAATTTGGACTTTTACCCGAACCTCCAGTGCTAACCGTTGTGTAACGGTTCATAGCCCTCAAAATAGTTTAACTCTGAAATATTGCCAAATTTGTACTGATTTTGAACTCAAAGTTGAAACGTTGTAACGGTTGATAAATCGTTGCAATGGTTCGGACAATTTCTGCTTTTTATACTCTAATTTCTGCCTGTTATATATAAGAAAGGGATCCCTTCTCCTTCCTTCAATATTTCCCATTATTTAAAATACTTTGCAGCAATCTTTTTTTCTATATTAAAAAGCTCTATATTATTTGCTCAAAACCCTCAAGCTTAACTACTCTAAATCAACCAAATCCTTTGTGAGATTTAAAAAAATAGCAAAAATTTTTCTACCTCTTTAAAAAAATAGCAAAAAATTTCAAAAAATTGTAAAATTCAATCTCCAAGTAGATTTCAATATGTAAATTATGTTCAACTGTTCGGATCGGTCGTTGGAATTTTCAAATTGGATATAACGAATGTGGAGCACGAGTGATTTGGTGCTCCATGGAGCACCCTAGCCTTTCTATATATATATATATATATATATATATATATATATATATATATATATATATATATATATATATATATGTATGTATGTATATATATAATAGCACCAATGCAAGAAATCCTTGTTGGATGGAAATTGCATGACTTGCTCCCGCTTAGTCTTTATTATAATTTTGCTCCTTTTTCTTTTGTTACTCATGTTGCTCAAGACATTTGCGTATTTTCATAAATGATATAACGACATTGTTGTGTAGAAGACTAGAGGGGGTTGTCTGAATTGTATATGTGGCTCAAGAATTAATTTTGTATATCTTAATTAAGGCAAAATAAAGTGTAGTCACAATTATGCGACCCTTTTCGTCTCTTTTTGTTTCTAATTGGCTGTCCTACTAGGCTACTAGACAACACACGAGTACATTTTTCACGTCAACGAGTATTAGTATATTTATTTTGCATTTTTTGATCAGTACCGTCTTGAATTGCATAATTCTTTTTTGCTTATCGCTGGAAAAAAAAATGAATAACAACTATATGCTTGATTTCGAAAAATTGATAGGAGTATGTTTATTTTTTGAACGCACTGTTCAGAAGCACAAACTAAATGCATGTGTTCATGAATCAGGATCAACTCCATGGAACACTCTAGCCTTTCTCTCTCTCTATATATATATACATAAAGGAGGCACAAAAAGATACAAGTATACTTGAGCATATAACCTGAACTCAACTCATAGAATTCGCTAACAAATAGACATCAATCAGACTAGATATTTTGTTCTGGCATGATATAAACAAGATTAGGTTTTTTGAAGAAATATAAAACTAGTTAATGTGACCCAAACAAAGAATGAAAAATCCTTCTCTATAAAAGAAACTTTTACCTCTGAGCACTTGTACACTGATTGATGGGAGTCAAGTACTTTAAAATTCAGCAAGAAATTGAAACCTCAGCGTTGAAAAACTGAGCTAGCTTCAACAGAGATATATGTGCATAATTCTCATTTTTTTTAACCCGTATAACTGACAACAATGGACATTTCCACTTATCTCTATCCCACGCCATCTCAGCCTACATACAAAGAACTCTCTCATCACTATACAACATGGCCATTTATTATGAAAAAAAGATTGGACCTATCTTAATCCTTAATTTATGACAATAAGCTCCTAACCCCATCCTCATTTTCCAAAGAATAACAACAACGGCTCATTCTGCTCCTTGTTCCATCTCCAATGGAAACCTGTCCCCTCGTGTGGTCCAATCTCGGGTCAGACTGAAACACCAACCCGGATAAAGGAACGCCCTATTTCTTGTAAAAGAATGGCAATGTAAATAAAAATAATAATAATTGTGAATTTTTATCTATATAGAAGTCAATTGATCGATGGATTGAGGCAAGCACTCGTATGAGTTGGAATAGAAGTAATCCTCTTCTTTGGGTCTATCAGGAATGGCAAGTCTTCTAGAAGGCGAGCCCATGCGGCTAGCATGTGCAGCCTTAATTGAAGAAGAGAACTCGTCCCAGCTGAGCGTTTCATTTGTGTATTGATCAACCAGCTCGACTATTAGCTTTCTATACAACAAAATTGTTTTCCTATAACCGAGAAACCTGTTTCAAAAAAAGAATTTTGCATAATGGCATCCTGTGAAGAAGATTCTGCAAAAATGTGGAATTGTGATAGGTGATATTGAAAAGTACCTCCGGTGACCTTCAACGACTTTGGCCATATTTCCATCATAAGTAGGCACAAAAATGTCACTTTCAAGCGAAACCATGTAATCTAATGCCGCCATTTGAGATGAATGGTTTTGAAAGTATCTCAGGTCATCTGCCTCCAATAGAACTTCCTTTCTGACCTGAATATTTTTGTGCACTTTTGATAAACATCAGTAGGAGAAAGAATATCATATCATTATAACCCTCGAAAGATCAACCACCACGCTGAATAACAACTAACAAGCATCATACATATGACATATTAACTAAACCATCCCCAAAAGCCAAAAGTAAACATGCAAATCCACCTGCAGAGTGGTCTCTGTAGTTTCTAAGAAACTTATGCCATCATATAGGATACTTCTAAATTTGCAGTAATACGTGTTACTTGCAGCTTTTGGGAAGTGCCATACACTGAAGGATAAAATGAAGACTTACCACATTGGGGTAGGCAGCAGTGAGAACTGCCATCCTGCGGGATCCACCATAAATCTCTCCAGCAGCTATGTAAATTTGCATTGTCCGGTCAATATCTAGTGCCCGTAGAACAAGGGCTGTCTCTTCAGGAGTCAAGGGGCACAGCCCATCTCTCCTTTTTGCATCTGAGTCTATTACTTTCTCTTTCCACCAAGGATATGCATATCTATTCAATGTGAAAAACAATAGAAACTCAGGTATTAACTTAAAAAAGTAAAAAAATCATAATGCTATACTTTACAAAGCTCAGGCACAATTATATTTCAGTTGTTTGGACTTCTGCGCTAGAAATGATAAATTTATTCTTTGCACAGAGGTCCCTGGGTATTTCATTTGGTTGTCTTCATGCCTCAAGATGAACCAGCTTTTGCACCTATTTGTTTTGCTGAGAAAATCGTGATTGTTTTATTTTTCGGAGGTCTGCATGTAAGATACTAAAATATGCTGGGTATATGGTTTTTATAAAAAGTTTTGAAGTAAATATAATTCAAGTAGAAAACATGATAAAGAAATAACCAGTACCTCATTCTAGTAAGTTCTTGGGCCTCTTCAGTTGAGCAACCTTGCGTACAGCCCGAAAAGGCCAACATATCCATCTCATACCGTAAATGAAGCACAAGAAAGGGACCATTTGCACGTAAAATTTTTATCACCCTTCTACCCAACTCCTCTATCTGGGACGTGAATCTCAAGGCAGCATAATTGACTCTGCACCTCAACTTTTGTATCTCAACTGGTAGCCCGTTATTAGCCAACCGTGCATCAGTTCTATTCAGGTGCACTACCTTGTACTTGTGAAACAGCGGCAAGATCTGTGTTTATTTTTAAAATTCCAAAAGTAACCCTATTCAGTGTCTTCACAATTAATTATAAGGAAATAACGCATTTCACATCGATTATATCTAAATTTTAAAACAAGAGGCCTCTTTACTCCAGGTATCCTTTGAACATTCTTTACAGGTTAACAGATGGGAAGCGAGGCTCATTACCAACTGTTATAGTTATGTGGTTCTCGCACAAGTATTTTCAGAACTTGACAAAGGTTAGGCATAAAATGCAATTGAGCAGGGGCATAATGGCTTCAAGCCTTCAAAGTTGGTACCGGAAGTGACTCGAACATCACACTACGCTGATAACGTAAATAAATATGTCAAAGTAAAATTTTGAACCTGATTATGGTAATAGGAGATGTCAGACCAACTGACAGGTGGCATTGAATGAAACACCCCCAGTTCAACCCTTCGTTTTAACCTGGGTGGGAGCACTTTCAATATTCTAACCTCATCTCTCAGTGAATTTATGAAATGATCCACATCAAATATATCTTCAAACTCACTGGAAGAAGAAAAGAAATTGGGCAAATTTAGGTTACAGCAAATGAAAGTTGCAAAAGAGAGAAATTGACAGAAGTAGAGAAAAATTACCTAGGATCTGCCCAAAATGAAGTTTTATCCAATTCGGGCACAATTAAAGTCACGTTTAAGTATCTAGCAATAGCAACCATGTCACATATCTGTTGAAGGAAAACACAAATGAAGTTTTTGACTTCCAAAGTTAGCAAGTATTTTTCTATTATGAAGCGATTTGAATGGTACATTTAAAAATACTTACCGCACCTCGCATCTGATTGAGACCGCCATTGCATGAGACCATCAAGTAACCATTGTTCCTATATGTTCCTGTTTGTAAAAGATAAAAAATGTACTAATGAATAAAACATACAGAGCAACAATAATCAATAAGTTGGATGTATACAGTTGGCAAGTGCAAACTCATCAAGTGTACTTAACCAAAACTATTAAACGTATATAACACCAGAAAGGTATAAATTGGCGGCCCAAAATATACAAATTATCACGTCTTCCGAAAGGAAAAAAAAAAAACATCAAACTTGTTTGTGGTTAAATTCTAAGCATCCATGTACCAAACTCAAAAAAAGAGACTTCAACATGAAAAATGCACACAGAACCAATCCGGATGGAGGTTTTGTGTGATATCGATCAAGCTATAAATTTTAGACCAGGTAAATTAATCATATCGAATATTCTTCCTCAAAATCATATCCAATATAGCTAAAAGATTTTGAAATTGACCAGGTAAATTATTTGTATCACGGACGAATTCAAATGATTAATCAATTGCTCAACTTTTTTTTCCTTTTCTTTCTATATTATTTTTATGCAAAAGGCTGACCAAAATGGTTACTAGTTTCAGTTCAAGCAGATAGCCTGAATTGCATAAAAACTAACCAACTTATGGGTGTCACAAAAGAAGTATAAAAGAAAAAAAACATAAAAAATAACCCTTCAAATGGCGTAATATTTGATTCGACAAACAATAAAAAGTTCCAAAACAGTTATGCAAGAAAAATTGCATGACGACACAACAAAAAAGATTAAAGAAAAACAGAGCTACCTCAATCAACTCCAAGATCATATACACAAAAAACACAAAGCTCAACTAACTATTCAAAATCAATTACTCAACCTACCATCCTAACCAAAACAATAGATACAAGATTATATGCATCATATTTATCAAAATAAATTAACAATATTGAAAAAGAACTCCAGCACAACACCATGTACGATTCCTATTTATTGTAATTGTAAAAGGTTTGAAAAGAACTCACTTTTAGGTGAAAAGCGAGCTTCTCTGCGACAGCCGAGGCACACCAACCTCCGTGGAATCACCAGGAGAGTGCACTGGGAAAGGAGGAAACGACGGCGTAAAACAAGAAGGCCATCCTTTCAAAACTCGAGGGCCCCATGTCTCTCCAATCGCAGTGAGTTGCACCACGCAAGTCCACAGGAGAATTGTCGTACTCGCTCGTAATATCCACACCTTCATCATCTTCGATCTGGCCTTATCAGATCTCTTGCTATTGCCTCCGCCAAACCAAGCCCCCTTTACACCCATAAAGAGGAACGCTTTCAACAAATCCCCCAATTTTGCGCAATGCGGCTCAAATCTTCAATCAACAGAGAAAAACAAAAAAGAACCAATCTTTTTCCCACTGCGATTGAGCAGGATACCAGAAAAGGCGACCAAAATCGGGCCTTCGCAACAATTCACAACTGTTCCAGGTTCAATTTCAGGTAGATTTTGCTCCGATTTTAGATAGATAGAGAAAGAGAGAGGAAGAGAGCAGGAGAAAAGAAGATGTCCTTTGGGGAGAATAGTCTAATTCCAAAATAGCTGGATTTTTGGGAGGTTACGGAAAGATTCATACGAGGAATTTAGGATTTAGAGAACATTAGCGATATTAGCGGCTGCTTGCTAGTTGCTGCGTAATGAATTTATATTTTTTTCGTTTTCACACCCCCACTAAATTTAATTGCGCCTTGGTTTTCTAACAAAAATAATTCGGAACTTTTGAGAGCGAAGCGATTGATTTTCTTTTCTACTGAGTTTTTCTCTCGTGTCTTGTAAGAGATAGTGTTGTGCTAAACCCGCGCCGGGTCCGCCCCGTTACGACCCGCCCGTGTCTGCCGGGTCCTAAACCCGCCCGTGTC